>PVLA01004434.1:0-176714 GCA_004027455.1 Hydrochoerus hydrochaeris
TCTAGCCCTCGCTTCATCTGCGACTTCTGAGCTTACAGAAGGAGTTGCCTCCTCACACAGTGACTCTGATCAGGCAGTGTATGTTCTGTCCTTTTGCCTGTATTGTATAATGAGGAGAGTAAAGTGCTGCCAGCCTAAACCAAAGAGCAAGATAATTTTCCCAGGATATTTATCATCTCAGGGATTTTTTTGTAGTACTCACTTGCTGAAGGTCAGTTATCAGACTCATGAAGGGTCTGTGGAACAAAAATGCAAAATTAAAAAGAAGAAGCTATGATCCAAGCGGGTGTCATGACACCTATCAACGGTCTCTGTCTCTTTGATTTAAGTGCATGTCTTCTTGAGGTAGCTATAACTTTTTTTCCCTAATTAACAAAAGAAGAAAAATACCCTAATGTCCTAAAGTGTGGGGCTGGAAGGGAAATATATCACTGTGCACTTTGATGTGAGGCTGTGAAAGTACCTGATACACCTCATTATGTCCCTGAATGTCATGGAACAGACAGGGGAACTAAGAGAAGGTATGCACGGGTCTTGCAGGAAGTTAAAACTATTCCCGTGAAGACCCCACCCCGCAAGACGTGACCATCTGTCATACTAACACAGCCATTTACATTTTGCTCACGTTTTAGCCACTCCTTAGGGTGCCATAAAGATTGCAGTACCAGAAAGCTCTATGAAATGTGCAAACAACTCCCATGCATACCCGTGCACTCAAAAATTGAAACTTATAAATTGCTTACTAGCGGCCTCTGCGCTTCAGCCTCCTACTGTCTTAGGAACCCTCAGAATGGACTCTGTGCTCAAACGTGCGAGGTCTCTAGCAACCCCAGGCCTCCCCTCCATGTGGTGTAGGCCTCCAGCGGCCTTTTCCGGTCCTGCTACCCAGGTGCCTTGCTCTCTAGCGCCATCTAGTAGTCCGTCCACTCAGCAGGGGTGGGGTCTCCGCCTTGGCTGCCGCTGCCGCTGCTGCTGGGCTAGAAAGGCTTGGAGATTTCTCAGGGAACAAAGGCAAGCGCTGTCCGTCTCCAAGTGAAGGAGCACACGGGGAAAAAAAAAAAGTCAGCCCTTTCCTTGACTTTTAAAACCCTCCTTGGTTTGCAACAACCTTCCTCCCTGAAAAATGTCAAAGAAAGAACATCAGACAAAACAGTCTGCTCCGAAGAGTGATGAAAAATGGGAAACTAATGAAAGTGGAGACGGGAGAAGAGCCCTAGCTGTGTAAAATTGCCACCTTTTTCCTTTTTCTTATTTTTTTAAATAAGCTTTGGGGACCTCAATTGATTGTCACGCCATAAAGATTTGCATGAAAAGGCTGAGCCAGTGACACATTCAGGTTACACGTATCCCTATCCGCTGGAGGGGCAGAGGCAGGCGCAGCCCTCACGGGGCTATTCCGAGGCTGCATCTCCGGATGCTTCTCCACCCTTCCTGTGCTTGTTAGCAATCTAGAAAGGGGGCTCCCTCCAAACCCAAAGGGCGAGCTGCGATGCTCCCTCCTCTCCGTGCGTTTTGTAATACTAATTAACTAATTCCCAGCCACAGGAGCTGGAACCTGCAAAGATTCGCCAGCGGCAAACTGCTAAATAAATGGTGACAGATTCCTCAGTTTTCAATTAGAGGAAGTGACATATTGGGACAATGAGTGGACCAGCTTTCTAATGATGAGCGGGGTTTTTAGGAGTTTCTCATTCCTAGAAAGGAAAAGGCACCCTGGCCATTTCTCCTCTTTCAGGCACAAAAGGATGGGTGAAATCCACTCCTGCTACATCAAAGCCTGACTCTGTCTTTGGTGGCTGCCTTTGTGCATGGGTGAAAAAATAAGACTTGGTCCAAAAAATGCTGCTTTGGAGACCGTTTCTGCTCCCGTGCAAATGTCTGCCGGGACACAGCACAAGGAGCACAGAGAACAACCAGTCTAATTAAATCCATGCAGGTGGCCCTGGTTCCGCTCAACAGCTCAGACTCCCGACACCTCCCTCCTGACTCCAGTGTTTGTGTTGCCGTCTCTCGGTAGCATGGCAACTGTTGCTATGTTTGCAGTAAGAAGTGGGTGATGCTGGTGTCTCCGTAATGATTCAGATACCAGAGCAATGATTCCTAAATAGATTTCTGAAGCTGCTCTTACAATTGCATTGCAAGGTTTAAGGGGTTTAATTTCTTGGGGTTTTTTTGTTTTTTGTTTTCCTGTTTACCATTAGCACCTTCCATAGCAACTAAATCTTACCCTCACATAGTGTAGAAGTAGCAACATTCTTCCTTTTGCGGGCTTGCATTTGAAACAGGAGGTTTGTCATTTAAAAAGACCACATTTCGCAAGTCATTACTTCTTATTATCTCCTTAGGACCTAAGGGAGTTAATTTTCACTTGGTGTTTTGGTAACAGCAACTAAGACAACCAGAAAGAAAAACAAACAAAACTAAAACTAAAACAATACTGTGCATCTGGAAAGAAAAGAGTTCCTGGACTCACCCAAGTAAAATGAATGACAGAGACATGCACCTTTAATATTTGTGATATTAGCTGAGCACTTTCTATTAATGAACAGTTGTCTTAAATTCCTTAAATGCAAACAGGCATGGAAAGCTCACTAGTGGATATATGTTCACTATCGAACCCAACCTTACTCAAAGAGCCAGTGGGGAAAAAAGAAATCCCTCTTGGTTTTTCTGGCCATAACTTACACATATTTGCCAGCTAATGTTAAATGCAGCTGTGTTACCAAACGCAAGCACAGCCCAGGGTCTGAGGGGTGGTGGAGGTACATGGTTAATACTGCTATGCACACTGGCAGCAACACTAAACTGGCCAAAGACCGCAAGAGAAGATGCATTGCAGGCTTTGATCATTTGCTGTGTTCTAGACATTACTGTGTGTTTTTGCAGGCCAGTCATAACACTGACTTATCGCGAGTCCTCTACAAGGTAAGAGTTATTTATCAGTATTCTGCAAATGAGAAAGCTGAAGCAGGGAAGGATAAATGATCCGCCCCGAGGCTTTGCACCTAGTAAACAGCAGGGCCAAGCTTGAGCCTGCATCAGCCTGATTCCAAAGCCTATGATCCTTCCACTCCTTGCTGAGCTGTGATAGTGAGGAAGTGGAGAGAGAGCTGCTCTCATACTAATCAGCTATGCAGGCTGAGCGACTCCCTTCCAGCTCTGGGCTCCAGGACCCTCATCTGTATTGAGGCATGAGAACCGGCATTGCCCAGGAGCTCATCAGAAAACCAGAGTCTGGGGCCCCACTCAAGATCTGCATTCTGCATTTTAACAAGGTTTTAACAGGTGGCTTATGATTGTACATTAAAATTTAAGAAGCATGGGAATTGCCAAGAGCTGTAGACCCTTTAGCTGTGGTTAGGACATCCCATCTCATCTGTTTCTGCCCAGACCCCTTCTCCAAGGTCATTGTACCCCTCTCCACCAAATTTCCTTATCTCATCTTTATATGTGACTGAAAGATTCTCGGTCTTCTCAGAAAGGGTTTATCTATCTAAATTCACTCACCACTTTTACTTAGTGTAACATCTGTGTTGCATAAGTCCCTTGAGGGGGTAGACCCATCCCTGTGAAATTGTTTAGTATCTGCAATGCCATCTGGAATACTATAGTACAATAAAGAAAATATATTGAAAGGAATGTTCAAAAGATCTTTAACTTTTGTACAGATACCACATAGGGTTCTCAGTACAAGATCCTCACCCTATCAGATAGGAGTATTTCAAGGCAAACTCTATCCAAATGCTTCTGTAAATATAGATCCAAAGAAGCTTGCAAATAGCCTACATTTACAGAAAGAGCTTTCTTTGCTTCTCCAACTTTTTACCACATGGATATGTGAAGGGTTTAATTAAGGCTAAGCTCAACCCCCTACGCCTCTCTATACCCTCAAATGGTTAGATACCTATCGTATTTGTTGGCATCCTGTCTTGTACATTAGATACTGTGTTGTAATTACTGATGTGTGTGTATTTCAATGGCACCTTCTACTGTGTACACACACACACACACACACACCATCACCACCATGCTCCCCCAGGTGAGGAACTGTGTGTTGTTTCTTTATTTTAATCATTATAATGCTGGGCACTTGGGCTGGCAGATGTACTTATATGGACAGAAGACATGAGTGAATGTATATTTGCATGAGTGAGACCCTCCATCAATGTACATCTTTATCATCTGGAGGTCTCTATGTTGCTTGGATACCCTCATTTCATGGCCTTCACATTGGGGTAGGTCAATGACACCAAGACATGGAGAAGCACAGTTTTGTTGGCATTCTCGACCAGTGCAGCACTTTAACATCACAGGAGCCGCAGGAGTTAAACATCCAGGAACACGTGCTCTGAGACACAGGTGTTCATGTTCCTTTGGGATCAATAAAGTTGAAAAGCAAAGCAAAGTTTATGTTCTTCTCTCAATTAGTCATATATTCATTCCATGCACATTTACAGAGAGCTTATATTTTACCAGATGTTTTCCAGGGACCGGATTTGTCAAGAACAGATCATAATATACTCTTTTCACGATGTCATCATTACTCTGAAAAGTACCCCCCATGCATCAGTGTTACAATGTGGTGCACATAGCAATGGGCATTGGACTGGAGATTCTGTCGACATGGAGGATGGTGGTACAATGAGGAGAGGCAGGCAGCGGTGACAGCTGATCACAGCGCCTGCAGACATCTTGCAAAGGGGTTTTGACAAAGAGGTAAAGGTGGAGCAGTAACTATAATAACCTACCCACACTGAGTTCTTATTTTGTACTAAGATAGCATGGTCAATGTGTCACATCATTTAAACCCCATAACCAAGAGAAAGGTTATCAGTTTCTCTATGTTACAGGTGAGAAATAACGGAGCTCCAAGAAAGTAGGGGTTGCATATGCCTAAGGCGGGTCTTGCACTTAGCCAGCGTGGCCCCAGAAGTGGTGAGCCCAGTGCTAAACTCTACCAACGGACATCAAAAAAGGAGCAGCAAAGCAAAGCAAAATTGCCAGGAGGCCTGAAGGCAGACTGCAGTGTCAGGGTAGCCAGCAGCTCCGTCTGACAGAGAAAGCCTGGCTGGGTCAGGACTGTGGTGGGAGTCGCTCTCAGGAGGGAGGACACACTTTGCTGACCACAGAAGAGACAGGCAGCTGCCACTCTGGGAGAGGGCATGCACCTTGGAGGCAAAAGTGCCTGTGTTTGAATCTCACTCCTGCTTCCTAAGAAAGGTATCAACTTGGGGTTTGGTTTACTAAAATAGGGATCATGACAGCACTGTGCCTGCTTGTTTTGTTTTTTATTTATCTATTTTTTTACAAGGACTGGAAAAACACTTAATAGTATCCTTGGGATGTTTATGTGTCAGTTTGTTTCAGACTAAGGATAAATGTCTCCTAAGTCACAGTTGTTTTATATTTTTTTGTTGTTGTGTTTCACAAAATGAATAAACACCTCTCTGAGGCTGAGGAGAGAAAACCTGTGTCTACCTGTAATGCAGGAGCCTCGATCCAGCACTCTCTTCTTGCCATCACTGATCCTCTTTGAAATAGCAGGACACTCCTTTTCCCTCATTAAGTACAGTTTTACCCATGAATTTCCCATGGCTTTTCCTCGCTTGTTTATGCTACCTGATTGCCACACTCAGCGCTGGTGACCACCCTCAGGCAAGTTCCCATTTGGCTTAATGTAAGGGCTTCTGGATGTTTTAATGGAGCTAAAGAATAGAGTGATGGAAATTGGGGAAAATGATTTTTGAGGATTTCAGCTTTTCTCTGTAATCCCTGAATAGAAAACCTGCAGTTAATTGTGAATCTGTCTGCTAAAAAGCTAGCACTGCTAGTACTGGGAAAAAGAAAAAAGAAAAAGAGGAAGAAGAAGGAGAAATTCTTAAAATGCTTGAGATAACCGATCTGGCATTACCTAGATGAACATTTTTAATTCCACTTCTAATTCTAAAAATATCCTTTATTGCTTAGGACAGGATAAGTCTTATGCTCTTTTCTTCAATATTATTTTATCCACTCAATGTAGAGGAAAATAAATTCTGAGATCATAAAATATGCAAAAATTGATGACAAAACACCAGGATAAAATATGCAGTGCTGCTTTTGACATATCATATTTGCTGAGAAATAAAATGTTTTAGTCTAGGAAAGGTACATATGAGCAATTTTCTGCTATTTTAATGATCTGAATTTGAATTTTTTAAGCAATTTTTTGTTGTTGCTGGGATACTCTGGCTATTTTTTTAAAGGGTGATTGCTTTACACAATGTCAATCAATTCCACCTTTAATTTTAAAATCTGGATTGAAGGAGAAAAAGAAATTCAAAGATTAACAGTTTCTTGAGGTTTTTTTTCAACTATATGCATACACATGAACTTGAACAGTATACAAAATTTAAATATGGCTAGAATTGGAAAATTTGTAGAATTAATCAACTAACACAAGTAGGTGCTGGGCTACTTTGTTTGGCGCTATGCAGAGTGCCACTATTTTGATGGCTAATCTTGTATAAACATTTCCAGCAAATGAAATATATTATCTTTCTTAAACCCCTCTTTGACTTGTTCATATTTTCTTGAAGAATGAACAATATATTATGGACGAGAAAATAAAATGCAGGTATCATTTTTCCTTATTAATCTAACTCTTTTAATTACTCAATTCCATCATGCTAGGTTTCACCTCCTGGACATGTATGCATTGCCCTAATGTTGATTAAGCACCTACTGTGTGCTGTCTCCTGTAGTAGACATTAGAAACACAGTGGTGGATTAGCCATCTCTTCAGACCCAGGGGAACTCATAGTTTAGAGAGAAGGCCACAGAGGCAAACAGGAAGAGAAGAACTGAACCAGGTTGTGGTTCCCTGAAAGTGTGGGTAGGGTGAGAGGCTTCCCAAAGCGATGCTGTTTAACCTGAATCTGGAAAAAGTACCGAAGCAGGGAAGGAGATAAGGGGCATCCTAGACAGAGAGCAATGTGGGCCTGGGCAAGGGAAGGGAGGTGGGAATCCGTGTTATATTTGGGGAAGGGTAAAGAGTTGGCTATGGCTAGGGCAGAAGAATGCGGTGGAGGCAAAGCCAACAGAAATAGAAATAGCCGAAGAACATGGAGACCAGAGGAAAACTGAAACGAACAGGTTTCTTCACAGTCACTATGGAGCTGAACTCTTCATCCAGGCAGCTGGGTGGTGATCTGGGTGGGCCTAGACGCAGCAGCAGGGAGTCTTCCCTGAAACTGCACGGGGCCATGACAGGACTGGAAGCGCCCCTGCGTGTAGTACATGTGGGATCTGCAGATGATGAGAAGACATCATCGTATGGACTTGGGTAGACCCGAGGGTAGAAGAACATGTGGGCCTGCATATGAGCGTAGTGACACAGACACCTTGAGCTCCACTTAGAACCCAGCACTGGCCTCTGAACTGCTCACCAGGTGACACCATGGCGGTTGCTCTTGGTGCCCATCCATCTTGTACTGATGACCCCACCCATGAGGTCACCTAGTGATGAGTCTGTCTCTTTACCTGGTGGAGAAAGAGACATAAAAGATCGAGCGCCATGAGCCAAAAAAGCAAACTAACTTACTCAAAGGTTTCACAGCTTGAAACTTGTTAATGTCTACACATCTATGGAGGATGAATCTGAGACCTACTGAGTTGACTGCCCAGCATCTCAGCCAAATGCCTTTGCTTTTTTATCTGTGTCTCATCTCCCACACCACCCCCATCTGCCTTAGTGCCCAGAATAATGCCTGTCACATGGTGGTGACTCATCAAAAGTGCATTGAATGAAGGAACGAACGCTTGCCACTGATTGGGAGCTATTTATACTGCTCTGTCTTCATCGTGGAGAGATTCACACTCTGTTCTTTAGATGAGCATCACCCACAGTGCCCCTCCATCTACCTGGGAAGCTTTCCATGGGGAGACTGTGTGCTCCCCACGCTACACATCCTCCATCTCATTCAGGCAAATGGTGCACCATGGAGAACAACAGGTATCTTTATCCATCTCACCAGTATTTCTCATGACAAGACACTTGAAGAAGAAAACAAACCCAGCTCTTTAAGGTTGATGTTAGATTTAGATTGTTACCGAAGCCTCTGTCAAAAGCTGAGCAGTACGTACTATTCCACCCAAGATCCCAGAAGAGGTGCTGAGATGAGGATTTGGTGGCAGACATATACGTTTCCAGGTCACTGGCTCAGCTCACAGGTGTTGACCAGTTGTACTGGGATTTGCAAAGGCACTGCCTCCATATCCCTTTGCTTAATGAAAAACAAGTTTAATCCAGTGCCCCCAGTGTTCTTGTCTGAGTGAGTCCATGCAAAGGTGGAGACACGGGGACCCTGCAGGAGCTGAGACCCCGATGGTGATTCTCTTTGCGATGTTCCTCCAGGACCCGAGTCTTCACGCTAGGTGTGGCACCTCCAGCTCCCTCCACACTTCCAGAGAACTTTGCATTCTCACCAGACACCTTCTTCTCCTCTTCCTCTTCTACATCAAACTTAAACAAGCCCACATCATCCAGAGGTAACTGGGGCTACAACTTGTTTAATGTCCTGTCACTTGCGAATGGATGGAGTCAAACTTTTTGTTTTAGAATTCATGTTTAGAGGTTGAAATGCTGAATTGATGAGCATTACCAGAGAGAAATATTTTTTGAAAAGTAAGTGAAGCTGATGACACATTACTTTACAGCTTAGTGGAATTCAGCAAATCTAATTCTATTATCCTGTCAAAGTTTCACCAAAGGAGACCCGAACGCATATTTTAGATGAATCTTTATAGATTCAGGAGCCACAGCCACATCTGCAAAACTCAGATGCATCGGGCCCTGGCAGACCATTGTTTTACTAAGGGGAATAAATAATCATACAACAACTAATTAAGTGAAGTTGTCTTTGGTGACACACTGCCTGCTTCGGTCTCCCTTGGCAGGATTGTCAAGCAGTAAGTGATAACTATGTTTTTCCTTTCAAAGGCTTTTCAAAGTTCGCATGCCCGGATTTCCCTGAGCACACCCATACCAATGCTTTTCTTTATGAATCATAGAGCACAGTCCTAAAATGGAGATTTTGTACAACATTTAAGCCCGGGTCATTCATGCCTGTGCTTACTTTTATGATCTAGTGTGAGATATAAGTAATAAATGCACTCTGGCCAATATACCAGGAGTGGGAGCTTTAAAGCATTCTCCTGCAAGCCGATCTGGGGGCCAGAGGTTCACAAACTGACAAACAGGGAGAGCTTCATGGTGCTTTCAGCAATTGTGTGACTGTATACTTGTATGGAAATAGTCACTATTAAGAGGAAGGGTTAAAATGTAAGATGACTATCAGTGGGAAGATTAATGTTAATAGAATTGCTACTGTTTTTCTGCTATCAATCATTCATTGAAGGAAAATATTCCCAGTGGAATTTCGAAGTTACTATATACTGTTATGTATATACACACATATAGTCTTAGTGTATACTATATTTTGTATATAGCAAGGTGCATAGATCTCCCTTTTGAAGGTGGAAAACTGGCGAAAGCTGTTAGGAAACATGGAAATACACCCTTGGGTAAGAAGCAGTAAGATGAGTTCTGAGGTGACCCAGTCCCAAAGTTCACTGGTGCTGTCTTTCAGGACCACATAAATCTGGTTTGAAACCCATGATGAAAGCAAGATTATGGTAAAAACAGGAAAGTTATGTTTTGAGTTCAACAATGTCCCCCTAAAACATGTACTATACCTCAAAATACCCCAGAATGTGACTTTATTTGGAAACACAGCTGTGGCAGGTGTAGGAAGTTAACTGGAGCTAAAGTGGAGGAGAATAGGTCTTTAATCCCATGTACCTATGTCCTTGAGAGAAGAGGAGAGAGACCCACAGCAGAGCCTGGGAAAGCCATGAGATAGGAGTGAAGCATCTACAAACCAAGGAAGGTCAGGGCTCACCAGCCATGACCACAAGTAAGGAGATAAAAGAGGCTTTAGGCTGATCCTCTGGGCCTTCAGAAGGAGCCAAGCCTGCTGAGAACCTTTATTTGAAATTTCCATCCCCCAGAATTGTGAGGAAATACATTCCTGTTATTTATAGCTGTCCGATTCCTACAACTTTTTTATGGGAGCCCCAGAAAACTGGTACAGGGGTGCTAGAACTTCAGAGAGCCCGGGAAGCAGGCCCGAGTCTGAAGGTTAGATTGGCACCCTCCAAGAAAGTAACAGTGAAGTGCTTCATTTTCTTCATCATCTGAGATTTTTCAGAACATCTGCAACTAGCCCAGTATGAAACTTGAGTGATTTTTGTTGTTGCCTCTCAGAAAATAATATATGATCAACTACAGTAATGGTGTTGTTTTTAATTATTGAATTTTAATTGATAGATAATCCTACAGGATGAACACTAAAGACAACCAGTCAAGGTTAGACTTTAAAAAAATCCAGCAGCACAAATCTACTAGAGTATGTACATTATAAAAAGATTAAATAATATCATCATTACCTGCCAGGCCGAGTGGTATTACCGCTTTCTAGCTTTCTAAGATCCTTCCTCTTTCCTAAAGAGTTCTGCAGTTATTTGACAAACATAGGCAAGTATCATGTCTCCTTGTGGTGTTTGCTGTGTTCTGGTTTGTTTTTAAATCAAATGAATGTTTGGGAGGAGAAGCACGTATTTAGTAACAGTGATTTTTTAAAACATTTTTATAATGCCCATACATATCAAAAGACCCTGGAAGACACTATAATGTTTCCATGAAGTTTCTCTTACAGTTGCTATAGGCAACTGCTCCTACAAAAGGCACAAGCCTAGTTAGAGCAGAAGTCAAGAATAAATTTCAAGCAGCTGAGGTCAGACACAGCTCAGGTCGGGCAGGTGGCTGACGTCGAATGTAGTCAGACCAAGGGGATCGTGGTTTGAGGGGATGTACACAGCATCCATTGAGCTGGAGACTAAGCACTGATGGAATAACCAAGAGCTGGGTCTACAAAGAAAATCCAAGTAGGTCAAAGGATGGCTTGCTAGACGAGGGGAGTCAGAGGTCTTTGTCCTCAGGAGCCTAGTCCTCCTCTAGCAGCTCTTTATTTAGGCTGGAGGTCATCAGGGACCGAATGGAACACACTTGGTCATCTCCACCTAGTGACGCATGGGGCCAGCTTCTGGTTCCTCCTTCCCCGAAGAGGCCGGTGTCTGACTCAGGAGGAGGAACTCAGATTTGTGGGGAACAGGAATGGAGAGAATCATACCGAGGTGATAGGAGAAGGCAAAACCATCCTCTGTTGATCTTTGAATCCCAACCAGGCCAAGACTGTGGTTCTGAAGTGCAAACACCCACATTTTTATTGATCATAATGTTGGTGTGTTAGTGTTTTAAATCTCGCTGTTTGCTTCTGTTCTGAATTTTCCATGAACCAGAAAAACCCATTGACTGATGTGGAGCCCCAGTTAGCTGGTGTCGCTCTCCACTCATTTCTTTACCGCACTTCCCATGGATGAGGGGGGATTTTCTATCTTCCAGACACTTTGCTGACTACTGAAAATAAAGCCAAATACAAGACTTGGTTTCTGACCTAAGATAATAGCCCCCAGTCCAAAAAGCACAATCCAATCCACGCAGTATGATACATTCAATGTTAATGAAGAGAGCAAGTCCTTCTACTCTCAGGCTTAGTACGTGAGGGAGATGGAGAATGTTTCATTTCTACAAGGCAGGAAATAACAGGTGACAAGATTAGAAAAGTACACACAGATCTGTTACTGCAGAACTAGGCCATGGGCTCTCATTTTTGTGGGCTTTGGGACCTCAGTGGAACAGTCAGTCTTGTTTTATAGGCCGATCATTTGCATAACTTTTCTGGCCTGGTGAGGGACAGTGGGTGCTGGTCGCAGAAGCCATCAGCCTTAGTACTGTCTAGATCAGGTTTTAGTTAGTCCTGTTAGTAAAAGGGGAGTCATGAGCCACGGGGAGCACTACGCTCATAGCATAATAGCCACTTCCCATTCAAAGACGGTGCTTCCATTTCCCTAATCACCAGCTCAAACATTTTATTTCTCCAGGAGTAATGAAGAAATATACCTTGAAACAGCCCAGCTTTTTCTCCAACTCTTATCATGACAAGTTAAGGTGGTTTACTGTTAAAATTGTCCAGTGTCAGAATAGTCTGCATAGATAAAATGTTCTCTGTTGCCAGCTCCCGCAAATTACCAGCAACATTAAGCACACAATAGACAATATTTTCTCCAGAAAGTTCTTCTACTGTCAGGCTCTCCAGCTGTGATAGAAGCTTAAGAGAAGTATCTGCAGCACGTGCTCCCATGAGCAGAATTACAAGGAAACATTGATGACGTTTCCAAACAAAACAAAAGCACCATTGTCTGCAGCTCTATTAATGGGGATTATTGACAGCTTCCCCCTATTTTGGCAGATGCTGTACATTATGTGTCACAGGACTCATTCTCAACACCTGTGGGCACTCTCTGTGTCCAATATATGGGCAGGGGTAATTTTTTTAGAGAAGGTTAATAGCATTAATCCCATTTTACAGATGGGAATAAAAGAATTGGTTTATCATATTTTCTCAGGTCAGGTAATAAATCAATGCTTCATTAACATTCATTAGAAATTTTCTTTTATCCAATTTCAAACAATGTCCTTCCCTAAGGCACTTAATTAGCATCAAGCATTTTCTGGCATTTGCTCCTTACTGATGCATGTGACAAATAGTTGATCCCATATATAGCAAGGCACAGAGCTATCGATTGGCACAAGGCCTCCACAGGAAGTAGTTAGTAGGTGCATCAGTTAGAATTCACTAGAGGAACAGATTTAATAGAGCATGATTTAAGAGAAAGAGAGAATCTGTGCACTGGAAAGTTGGAGAATCCAGTTGAAAGCTAAAGCCCTGTAGCTCACTACAGAGCTGAGTGCCATTCCATGTCGAAAAGCTGCAGAGTCTGCAATCGAAGGCTGAGGGGTTTGGCCCAGAAGTTTGCAGAAGCAGAGATGAATATCCAAAGGCTGTTGCAAACACTGGTGCTCCACCAGGAAGCAAAAGGAAAGACTTCCTTCTCCTTCCCCTTTTTAGTCCATCCACACAACCCTCGAAGGTAGGGCTTCCCCACTTAGGATGTGGCCAATGTGTCCCACTTGGAAGTGTGCTCCACTAACATGGTAGTCTTTCTTAATTCATTCAGGTTAACACATCACAGTCTCTATCACTGTGGATCAGCTGAGGCAGCCTGTAGAAAGTGGTTTAGAGGTAATAGTTCACAATAGCAGTTAGGAAAATTTATTGAGAGTTCTGTATGTGTAGGCCCTGTGATGAGTGATATATATTATCTGCTAAGGACAACTCACAGTAGCAAACTCAATAGGACTCATTTAGAAGAAAAAGAAATAGGCTTAAAAAGTAGCTTGGGAAGGAATCCAGTTACCATAGCAAGCAGGAAAAGATTGACAACTAGGTCTTCTAAAGCCAGAGGTCATGGTGTCAATCATAAAGCCAATGATTCCCAAAATTTAGAAGCCATCTGAACCACATGGAAACTCTCTTAAAGCACTAATTGCTGGACACATACCCAGTGTTTACCACTTGGTAGGTGTGATGTAAATTGAGAAGTCTGCATTTCCAGTGAGCTTCTAAGACATGCCGAGGCTGATTTAGGGACCACACCTTGAGAACCACTGACCAGGCCATTATGGAGTGTAATCATCTTTGACTAGTGGGCACTGCTTTTGAACAAGTGGGAAATCTGGCCTCTGAGGAGAAGAATCTTGCAGCTCTGTTTATGATACTAGAGGACACCTGACAGATCAGAAAGTGCTGAGCAAGTAGAACTAAAGAGATAATAATAGATCTGGGAAATATTGGTCCAGCAGAATAGCTGGAAAGTCTGCTGATTGACTGAGGTAAATGATGTCCTCAGATGTAACCGACTGTTTTTCAGTCTGGATAGCTGGAAGAATTATTAACCCATTCGTAGAAATTGAGAGGAATTTTACTTTCCTGTGTGTTTTCATTTTTTGTTCCCACACAGCCTCCTACCATTCACTCCCTTTATTTATTATTGACTTACGATATTCCTACAGCATTTTCCTCCTTCCTCTTTTCCTATAAGGACTTACATATCTAATAAGCAACTAAAAACTCTTGTGCTTTTGGGGGTTTGGAAGGGTCCTGTTTTTATCTTGAGAACCTCTGATTCTCCCACTACTCCTAAAAACACTGTGTTAGATCAGCTACACAGCTTAGTCTGCTCAGGGATCTTGGCGGTTCAAGTGCTCTGGTTTCTGTGTTTTACCTGAAATCTGTCCCAGGTCACACTGTCAATAACAAGGGCATCATCTCCCATCATTACTGGCTTTTAAGACAGTGTCTGTATTTTTAAGTTTAAAATTATTGTATTAGAGTTTGGCCTTATACTTTACTTTGTGTAATTTTATTTCCATATGTAAAGGGTGCATCTTAAAAACATTATTTACAAATATGTGCTTTTTGGTGAGCATGCAGTTGTCAATGTTAAATTAATTGTAAGTACAATTTTTTAAAGTTTTTAAATTGTTTTTCTAGTAAAGCTAGAGTAATAAGCAAGAAAATTCCAAAGAAACTCTTTACAAAGTAAAGATTTACCAAATAATCCCATACAACATATCTTTAAAAGAAAATTAGATTTTGTACATAGATTTTTGCTAATGTGAGGGCTCTATAATGAGAACATGTTATGGCATGGATAAGTTAAGCCATAGGTTAATATTTATGGTGTTTAACATTTTATCTTAAAATGGGAAATGTTGATCTGTGTCTTGATTACAAATGATTCTTCATTTTTTTAAAAAATAGCTGAATTAGAATCTCTCATGGGTAACTTTAAATGCATAATCTTTAAATTCACTGAAAGAATTTAGGTGACCTTGTTTGCTACTTTTCTAAAATTCTGAGGCTGTCTTTCATCACTGCCATTAGTTTCCTCCTCTGCTCCCCTAAATTTTTTCTGTAATTCATGAATCCTCATCTCTTCACCTTTAGATAAAGAAATTATGCTTCGCCTTTCTCTCAGAAGAGGGTCACATTCGCTCCTTCTATCCATCCATGCATGTTCATTTTTATCACCTCCTCCCTCTTCTGCCTTTCCTACCTAAGATTTCCTTTTTCTCTGATCTTCTCGCTTGTCCTTTCCACTGGCACCAAAACTTAGGTCTCTTGACTTCAAGTCATGAAAAAAAAAAAAAGAGAGAGAATTCCTCTTTAGGTAGCAACTTTGTTATTTCATTTCCAGTTTAAGACATTGATGTTGAAGAGAAGGAAAGAAGAAGGGAGGTGTGAAGTCTATCATGAGGAACCTGAGTCTTGCTCCACTTGGCAAGATAAGGAAGCCGTCTCCTCTGGGCCGTAACCTGGCTATGGAGCTGGAGTCAGAGGTGCTTGAAGGCGGCCTAACGGCAGATGGAGAAGCCCCTCCCTAAACTAGACCTGGGCATTCCAAGTGGAGCTGATCCACCTTGGAGTGGTTTACTTGGGCTTTAATCTCTCAGTAATGAGGAGAAGTAAAGAGAAGATCAAATAGCCCTGAGAGTTCCGGTAGCAGTGTACAGGTGCCATCACTGGGAAGAAAACCTACCTTCTCTGCTTTCCACCCTCCCTGACCAGACAGACTCTTCTGACAGGTATCTCCATTTGGGATACAGCTCATGCCTGAGCTTCAGTGGCAGGCACTGTCAGACAATGTCCTTTCTCCATCACCCAAAGGGTTGGCAGAGGTGAAATTAGGGGATACATTGAGGTTGTGTGCAGTAATGGTTAAGAGTGTGCTGTCTTAGTCAGACTGATCGGGTCACACGCTGGGACTGCTTTCCATTTTTCCAAGCTAATATACCCCTTGGTACTCGCTTCCCCATCTATGAAAGGAAGGATATAAGAAAAATAGTATTTCTTCATGAGTGTTGTAAGGATTAATTGAATTGATGTCATTCACTTAAAATAATATCTGGCATATAGCTACTGCTCAATACATGATAGCTCTACTCTAATAAAATAAATCCTTACTTTATGGTAGATACACATATTATGTATATGTGCGTTTACCTATATGTACATCCTAAGATAATGTTGAATTTTCCATAAATCCATTTTCATTCTCTTTTCTCCTTCCTATGTCTACCCAATGACTACTAAAACCTCTCTGTACTCGACACAGAGACAGAGTAATCAGCAAGATGGACTTAGTCCCTGCCCTTAGAATTGGCAAACAGGCCATTTCAGCAAGGATGATAAATTTTATGTTAAGAGAGGTGGAAACTCTGATGGATGACTATATATATGAGGAATAAATGGATGAGTGCATATTTCTAGCTATTTCTACTTAAATGTTAAGTGTGTTGATTCCTGAGAGTAAAGCGGAATTTCTCTAAAACCTATCCTCATCTATTCATAATCACATTTCTGCTACAGAGTGTAACTTCTGCAAAGCCCAGAGTAGTTCTGCAACTACCTGCAACTGTTGATAATCTTCTAAGCAGGTAGCTGAAACCCAGATGGAGCAACAGAAATCCAAACAAGAGAGATGTGTATATCAAATCCCTCCCATGACCACTGGTAGGAAATGATTGTCATAGGATTTATTTCCTATCCACCTCACTTTCCCAAAACCCCATGAGATTCCCTGGCCAGGTAGTGTTCATTTGTTAAAAAAAAAAAAATTCTGGTTCAGGTCTTACTGGAAACTCAAAAAACTAGATGAAGTATTCAGGCCCAGGAAGAACGAGGGCCAGGCACAAGGAGAAGGCACAAGGACTCGGGGACTTCAAGGAGAGACATTTAGGGCAGTTCTGATATTGGAGCTGTAGCTCGCACTTGCTAAGAGTCAGATTCCAAAGGAGGCAGCAGCTACAAATGTGCATAAATAAAGCAAGCAGAGGCAAGTGCCTAGCATTCCTATGGGAACCCACAGCGCTCGCTCGGATTATTCAGTCTCCAGATGCAGTTTCCTCTCAGATCGGTGTCTCACGTTAAAAGGTGGACCAGGAGGTGCACTTCCGGGACGGAGCTGGGGGCTATTTGCAGTAGGAACTGTATGATCAAGTTCTCCCTGTGCCATGCAGCAGGCTGAGTCCGGAGGGAGTTTACATCTTTTAAAACATGAAAAAGAGGGGATTTGTCTTTTTTTCCCCATACACTCCAGAAAGCACTTATTGTTTTTAAGTATCTAAAATCTGTGTGTGTGTGTGTGTGTGCGCGTGTAATATCCAAGGAAACAATCCCAGATAATGTTATTGTGATTGGAATGTAGATTGTGTGACTCAAATTGAGATTAAAATTAGTATTTTTCTTAGGTTTGAAATCAGTTGTCTTTTTACCTTAGCCCCTGCCTTTGGTGGAAACTTTGTACAGGGAATTGAAGATTAGACTGTGAACACAGAAAACCCAACACTGCATGATCCAAAGTTTTCATGGGTTCGTGACCAGAAGCCTGAATTCTAAGCCCAATTGTCCACTGGAAATTGAAAATCTAAATAACTAACGAGAGGGAAGAACCGCACGTACTCAGTGCAGCACATCATGGAGGTTTCTCCGATATCGTGAGTTTTCTCCATTGAGCTGTAAAACATGAGTCCGGGCGTGGTGCCCATCTGATCTTTCTCTTCCCTCTTAAGAGCCAGATGACCTCGGGCAAATTGCCTGACCTGTCTGCCCTTGAGTTTCCTCCTGGAAAAAAAAAATAATCCCTGCATGTTTTGGGGAGGATTAAGGAAGTACATGTGAAATAAATGCTATGCTTTGTGGTTTCAAAAATGCTTGTATAGACATTATCCCAATTGCTATTTTTATGAAACTTCTGAAGGCACAAAGGCGTGCATCACTGAGTTGAGTGTGAGTTGTGAAGTCTGTAGGGTTTTTCATGTTGGGTAAGTCACATGTCTAGGGGAATGGGGCAGTTATACTAAGTCACAATTCCAAATGCATGGTTGTATGCTTTTTATGAATCAGCAAAGTGTTTTCACAAAGAACTGGCCTTTGGCACCAAGCTACCTGGGATGGCCACTGTCAAGTAGTTTTGGTGGCAGTGTCACAAAGTATCTAATGCATTCATCTACCTTCGATTATGTGTCTTTTAAAACCTCAGCAACTGTGTGGTAACTGCAAACAAAAGTATTTGGAAGGGGTTTCTGGGTCTTCAGTAAGTCTGATCTCTGCCCATTGGGCTGGGTTTGCAGATATTCAGTGGCAGATATTCCCTCAGGACACCAGCAACTTGCCCTGAACTTGCCTCTCACTAGCCAGGTGCAGCCCTCTGCCTCTGACACTTTACAGACTGCAAGGCTCCTCAGTGTCCCACTGGCTGTGGCTAGACCTGGGTAGGGCCAGCTAGTGAGTTACAGTGGGAAGTCCACACGTTCCTTCCTTATTCAAACACTGATAGGAAAATACTCTTTGCAAAAGCCCACACAATTAATCCCCTAGTATGAAAATCATGAAAGATTTTCCACCTCTGTTCCAAAGTTTGGAACATTTTTTATTCATTTATTGAGCAAATATATATCTGGGGCATCTACTTCTGGGCTCTGCAGATAGAGCAGCAAGTAAAACAAAATGATTGCTTTCCTTGTGGAGCTTTCATTCTGGTATGGGATGGCAGTGATATAATTGTTTAAAATAAATTATATAAGGCTGCAGAGGTAGTTCAGCGGTAGAATACTTTCCTCACAAGCAGAAGTTTTGATAGGCAGTACTGCTCAAAAAAAGAGACAGATAAATAGATAGATGTAGATAGATAGGTGTAGATAGTTGATAGATGTAGATAGAAGATTGATAGATGTAGAAAGATAGATGGACAGATAGGTAGATGTAGATAGATAGATAGATAGATAGATAGATAGATAGATAGAGATAGATAGATAAATGGATAATATAATATATTAAAGCAGGGTTTGTGGTTAGAGATTACAGAAGTCCAGAACAAGATGTGGTTTGCAATTTTAATAAGATGGTCTAGAAGCCTCACTCAGAAGAACAACATTAGAGCCAAGTTGTGAGCAAGAGAACCACAGGCCTCTGGGGAAGAGAGACTCAGGCTGCAGGAACAGAAGTGCAAATTTCCCAAGGTGGAATCATATCTGTGGATTCAGAGAATACATCAAAGACCAAGATAGAGCTAAAGGATCACGGGGAAGAGGAGGTGAAGTGGAGAAGAAAGAGAACCCGGCAGTGAGGGGGGTGCGGCTGTGGGCAGGGCTTGCGTGTGCTGACCCTGACACGTTTGTCACTGCCCCCCCCACCTTGACCTGATTAGGCTCCTTTTCGGAAAGTTCACTCTGGCTCCTCTGTACCTGGGAGGAGAGGGAAGCACATAATCTGCTCTTTTAAACCTAATTTGTATACATTCAATTTTCTAGCAAGTGTGTTATGCAGGGCAGAATACGAGCTAAACACTAGATGAGACAAACACATAAAGAAAGGATGATAAAAAAATAAATAACACGCGTGAAAGAGGGCACTGGAGCAGGTATTATAGTGGAGAGAAACCCCGAGTGATGAGTGAGCATCATTATCCAGGGGAGAAGGAGGAGTCAGTGCTACAGGTAGCAATGGTACTTATAACGAGAATAATACAAACAGTAGCACTGAAGTAGCTGATGTCCATGGAGCACTTTGCGCGTAGAGCATCTCACATAATCCTCAAGAAGGTCAGTTTCAGGGATGTTCCCCGGTACAGGAGAGAAAATGAGTCCCAGGAGAGCAAAGCAAATAGCTGGAAGGCAGCAGGTAGTGTGGTTATGACTGCAAAGTTGCCCATGATGACCAAGACCCTGTGTTCCCAACTCTCACAGAGAATTGGAGCTGAGAAATGAGGCCAGAGAGACCACCCGGAACTCAGCCCAAGCAAATCCATCTTTTTTTAAATAGGTAAGTGCCACAGTATGTAAGCCCTGTCCGCCAGGGCTACGGTAGAGATAAAGAACCAAGCAGGGCTCCAGTCTTGGGTCATGCAGAACTGTCCTTTGGTGTCACCTGCAAGGCTGAATAAACGCTGCTCCAGAAGGGACCTTGGAGGTCTAGCTGTGCAGAAGGCCGCAGAGCACTTCTTAGCATGTACTCATGTTCCTGCCACACAGACTACAGGAGCAGTGGTCAGCTCAGCAGGAAATGTCAAACCCTGGGCCACTCCAGGATAGGAAGCCACCTCAGATCAAGCACCTTGCAGCAGAGCAGGGTAGGAACCCATGTTACCCACAGTAGTAGAGCTTTGCTACAAGAGAAGGCACCTGGGCAACAACACACCATTTTGCTTTTCAGAGTCTGACAGCTAACAAGGCAGAGCGGAGGGAAGGGAAGCTTTGGTGCCGTGCGACAGCAAAGCTAAGGTCCCGGACGTTTGGTACACACTCGCTTAAAACAAAAAAATAAAATGGAAACGTTGCTTGTAATTTTGTACCTTCCTTAGGGTGCTTCACAAAGTTTCTGAAGATCAATGTTCTGCGTGTTCAAAGAGTTCAGAGAGTTTTAAAACCTTCTCGTTCTGACTGGGCTGTGGTAAAGAACAAAGGAACATGGAATTTCTGCCAGGGATCTCAACTCACACAAAGGAGCCCAGAGATCTAAAATCAACAAAGATGGCCTTTGAACCCTCCTCAATCCAGAAGGGGAAAAGAATATGTATTTCTCTGTAGGCTCCTATCAGGTTGTTGCTTTTATCTTCTGTCGATAAAATTGGCTTTTTGATTTTTATTTAGGTAACTACTCAGTGGCTATTAGTATGGAGAAGTAGTAAAGAGCTTGGGCTCACTTGGCATGGAGTTCAAATTCAAGTTTTATCCCTTAGAAACTATGTAACAAGTCACGTGGCCCCATGATTTTATACATTAGAAACTTATATCCCCTGGAAAAATACAAAGGGCTACCTTTAAGCCAGGGTGTTTCCTTTGGCAGGTGCCAGCTGCCCTGGGGAGACACCAGGATTACAGAACTCAGTGGCGGGTCTCTTCCTCAGGAAGCATCCACAGTACCATGGCAGAGAAAGGTGGTTACAGTTCACTGTCACGTGAGATGGGTTCGGTGGCTGATTCTGAGAGGACCAGGCTGGTGAAGTGTTTCTTCTTTTCTGCATAGCCCCCCATATCCATCACAGAGGAAGCGAAGTTTGAACAGAGGTTCTGCGCTGTCCTTCGCTTCACTTTCCTACCTGTGAGACTGCACAGAGAACCACCGGCCGGATGAGGAATGGTACAGACAAGGAATGGGAATGGGAAGCCCTCTGCAGAGCTCGCTGCTCTCAGGCACAGCAAATCGTTATTGTTAACACGGTTCTCCGCGTGGGGATACAGTTCTGTCTTAAGCAATGACTAAAGAGATGGAAGGAGATTGACCAAGGAGCACAAACTTTATTAGACAGAATCTGAGGTAGATTAACAATGATCAACATTAATAAATTTCCAATAGAAAAGTCATCCTTCATTCATGCAATCACTCTTTTAATGTATATTTCTTGGGTACTTAGCACAGCACAATTAGTTTAGGACGTTGAGGATCATGACACAGCGGTAAATAAGAAAGGCGTGTGTCTCATGCCACTTAGCATCTAGTCAGATGATGCAGGGTGTCTTGGCTTGAGTCCACTCTGAAACAGACCATGAGGCAAGAATCTGAGTGTGAGTTTCTCCACTGGGATGCGCTCTTATAACGCACCGGCGGGTAGACCAAAAAGGAAGAGTGAATGTGAGCTGCGTTGTTAGGACTCTACAGTGGCCAGCTGAGGCTTCATCTCACCATGTTCCTCTGAAGCACAGAACATGCCTGAGAATTTCCCCAGTGTGGAACAAGGAAATGGGAATATTCACCACATCTCATTTCTGATTGTCTAAGACAGATTTGGGAGGGTGAGAAGGAGTCAAATCTCCCATCTCCTTTCGTGGGGAGACAGAAAAACACAGGCATGTACAGAAACCTCTGCAAATGACTTCCTAGGTAGTTCCAGGCACACCGGCACAACAACAAATATCTTCTTACGTGGTAGAAAGGTGATGACTAACCATATAAGAAAACCGAACTGATGATCTGTGCTATGCAAATAATTAAAAAGAGTTGACGGCATAGTGAGTGAAAGGCTGCTATGACCTGCTGGTGAGTGACAGAAGTACGTCTGCAGGATGACCTGGAAAACACATTTGGCAAACCTCAGAAACAAGCCCAGAGTTCCTATGGCAGGAAGAAAATGAGAAACAGATGCCACCGGGGTTACAGAGGACAGAGGACTGGGGAGGGGCACAGAATGAAGTCTGAGGTGAAGCACGAGGAGAGTCCAAGCAGCCCCTGGAGACCTTCTGTGAGGATGGGGGGAGAGGTGGTCGGCACTGCTTCCTGTAGAACCAGAGTGGGAGGAGGAAAGTTTCCCCCGGAGGTTGAGGCTGCTCAGGCAAAGGGCTGCAGCCCAGGTATGGGGAAGAAGAGACTTCTGAGGCCTGGAAGCCCTCAGTCCAAGCCTGGGAAGAGAAGCATCCATGAAGTGGGCAGTTGGGGGCAGTGACCCCACATAGTTGCAGCCCATCACCCTGGTGATCAGGTAGCTGATCAGAGCAATGGACCCTCTGGATGAATGTAGGCTGAGAAGGATGTCTGCCCAAGAAGGTGCCCAATGCAGGGAAGTTAGAACATAAGGCTTAGGAAACAGGCTATAGGTGGGTACTCAGCCACCAGTGCAAGAGGTTGGAGGCTGAAGAGGGTACAGTGGGCATCACAGGGGCACAGCTCAGTGCTCAGCGTGGATCTCAGAGACTGAGGATGCGTCCACTGGGAGCAGACTGGGAAACAGGCCAGGGGACATCGGAACACAAGGGGGCAAGAAAGGCATCCTCGTGGGTGTGGAACGTTGGATCCCAAATGGGATAAAGAAAGATGTGTGGTGTGTGTGTGTGTGTGTGTGTGTGTGTGTGTGTGTGTGTGAGGTGGGGGATGGAGAGGAGAAACAGTGAGAGATTTGTGCCTTCCTGAGGCACAAATAACAAATACAACAACAATGACATTAGGGTTACCATGGTCAAAGAAAGGTGCTATCGATACGGACATGGAGAAAACCGGCATGAACCTTATGCTGTTGGACTGCAGGTGGAAATTTTGGGGTAAACTCATGATTTGGCAGAGCGTATTGTACAGGTAGATACACCCTGCTCTCTAGCTTTGCTACTCTACAAAAGGATCTGGAAGCTGCAGCACTTCAACTGCAGGAGCACATCAGGCTCCTGGACCTTTGTTTCTAAATACTGCCCTCCACCAGGAGGCAGCCAGGAATTAAAGAAACAGCAGGTTTCAGGGATGAGACAAGGAATGTGCAGAAAGGAAAATAGGCCTGGAATATTCTGTTTCAGGAATTAAAGAGGCTCCATGAAACATGGTCAGACATCAAAGGAACAGCTTGAAGGTGCTCCAGATGGCCAACCTGAGAAACTTTGAACATCAGAATAAATGGTGATAATGCTATAATCCATTGAATAAACAATAACTGTAGGTCCACCTAGGTACAAATAAGGAAACTAAACTTTTATTAAGATACAGGTTATTTATATGCTCTCCAAGCTCCTCTACATAAACTACTTATGGATTATGTAGAGAAAAATGGGTTATTTTATGGTGGAGAAGAGTGTCAGTCACCAGCTTAGTCAAGTCAAATCAAAATGCAATGGGATGAAATGGAAAGAACACAGTATCACTTCTGTGCTGTCACCAAAGATGTATAATTTGAATCTCATCCCTAGGAAACTTCAAATAAAACCAAATTGAAAGGAATTCTGCAAAATTACGAGCTTGTCATCTTCAAAGATGTCAAGGATTTGAAATTCTAGTAGAGACTAAGAAATTGTTCCAGATTGAAAGAGATTGAAGAAACATGACCACTAAATACAATGTGTGATTCTGAATTATATCGTTTCACTATAAGGAATATTATGAAGATAGCTGGCAACATGTGAATGAAGCCTGTGAGTTGATGGTAGAATGGAATGCATGTATTGGGTCATGTACTAGAATGATTTTATTTTTGGAATACTATACACTAAAGCGCTTAGGAGATAATGAACATTTAACTGACAACTTACTCTCAAATGGTTCCGAGAAATGAAAATCTATGTCGTCATTATATAGCTTTTGCTTCTTCTTGAGATTGTTTCTAAACAAAAAGTCTGAAAACATTGCACATATATTCTGGCCTTTTAATTTCTTAGGTCTTTCTGCATACCCTGTCATGTCTTAGCCAAGGTGTTTGCACTCTTGATTGGCCTTTATTTTCTCTGTCCAGCAAGAGTGACCTACAGAACATTTCTTCTCCTAGGTTGAAATTTACCTGTGCATGATACATTTCCATTCACCCAAGAGGGTAAGGCCATATCCATCATACTCCTGTCCCTGGTATAGAGTATGGCTCCTGTCACTGAATTTGGAAGCAATCATAGAAAGAAGGAGAGAGACAAGGTCATAGAGCATGTTTGGGAATTCTGTCAACAGCCAGCAGAATCAAATGGAGAAACAGATGCCTGGCCTAAGTTTGAATTATAATTATATAATCTTAGACAAGACTTAGGCTCTCCAAGACTTAGAGTCTCCAACACTTTCTTCATATATAAAATGGGTTATTAGCTAAACCAGTTTAACAACATTTGTAAAGCAATCTGTAGAGTCTAGCAACTAACAGGCATTCAGCAAATTTTAGTTTCCCTTTGTTCAGCAAATATTCAGAACCATCAAAGAGGATTAGAAGTTTAAAATTCCGGGTCATATTCCTGACATTCCCATAACCTTGACATATGACTCTATCCAGGTTCATACATATCATCTGTCTTTCTGTTTTTCAAGATCTCAGTTTGTCCTGCTTGTAAAATGAGAGGTAGGAAAACAGGAAAGAGAGGAGTGGGTTTATGAATATCACGCTACCAAGTTCTAAAATTTAAAGTTCGGTTTTTTTCCCCACATGCAGATGATAATGAGTACCAAAGGTGAAGGACAGAAAAGCATTCACTATGTTTAAAGTCCATCCCTCAGCGTTAGCAGTCAAGGCAAGCAACATCTACCACCCACGAGTTTGTACCACTGACTCATTTAGACCCTCTCACATTAGTGGGTAAATTGAGAGGTGGTGAATTTAGGCTACTGTTGAGAGCGCATTAATAATTTATGAGCCATCAAGGACTTAGCACACACTTTAAGTTCTCTCTGCATTTTTCTTTATTCATAATTCTTTGCCTAATTGCTTTTTTTCTTTAAAAATGAGGGAGCGGAGACCTTGGATTTTTGCCTAATGGCTCCAACAGATCTGTGACCCCATTGCCAACTCTTTTAGTCCTTTTATAGCATGGGGACATTTGCCACTGAAAGAAAACTGATGGGTTTGATTTTCCTAAGCGATATTTTGCACTGACCTCTGGCTCCATGAAATACTTTGGCCATCATCCATCCACTGTTAGGGGAGCAGTAAATTTGTTTTAATTTAGGACTTTGTCAAGTAGGAAAGACAGACAAAAACAAAATAATAGTTTGAAAAGAGGATGAAGTCATGCGTAAGTAAATATGTGGAAGTTAACTGATAAATTAGGAAGTGCCTGTTCATGACGGTATCACTGCACTGTTTTGAAGTCTGGCCAAAGACATCCTCCTCCTTAGGAAAGATAGTCTACGTAGAAAGAAATTGCAAAGCATGGAAAGGCATTGATGCTGCATGATGTATCTGTTTTAAATATGTTTGTTTTTATCTAAGCACTAGAAAAATCATGCAGACCACTGTAGTAAGCTTTTCTGTGGTAAGGCCTTCATTTGCATAGTGTAAATACCTTTATTTTGATTGGAGTTAAATAACTGACATTTTTGTTAGTTTTATCTGTTTGGGTTTATTTTTGATTGAAAGAAATGACTCCTACTTGGGTTATATTCCTCTTGAAGGAACAGAAGATGGTGAGTATGCCATTGATCTTTGTGCTAATATTCTTTCTTAGGTAGCATCATTATGACAGATGGTAAAATGATCCAAAAACCACAAAGCATATTTGCTAATCTATGAGGCCTTGGATGGTGGAACATTTCACTAAATCCAAATAGCTAAATCTTCCAGAATACTGGTAGCCTGAGGGCCTTGTTTAGCTGCATGAAAACTAATTGGACCAATTTGAATGGAACAAAATTTTGCCTGAAGCCCTTATTTACATTAGTAACCTGATGGGGCTTTTTGTTTAACATAGCCAAGGCTGTATTCAGGAGATAGATCCATGCATACAGCTCAGAAAGGCGTAGATAAGGTCAGAGAGTTGAAAGGGATCATAAATATCTCATTTTAAAAGTCTAGCTTGTGTGTGTGTGTGTGTGTGTACTATGTTTCAGGAATCACTGGATGGAGTCAGGCAAGCCAGTTATTGAAAAGAAAGTACAATTTCTAAAAGATCAAACAAAGCACAGCATCAAAAGCATAATTCTAGTTTTTTGCTACAATGGTAAGGGATGCTTCTCTATGAGAATTTAGTGTTCATCTTTATTTACAAAGGATCTAAAACTCTGTAACTAGTGACTAATTCAATGAGTTCTCCAAATGATAACAGAACAGTATTTCGACATGTCCTGGTAATAAATACTAATGTGCTTCCATAGAGAGAGAAAGCATAGACTGAAACTCCAAAGACCTGTTCAAGCTCTAGTTTTGCCTTTTGATAACCCTGTGAGCATAAGCAAGTCACTCAAACTTTCTGAGTTTAATTTCCCATCCCCGTAGAGGGTGATGAAATTAATCTTTCCAGATACCTCATCAGGTTCTGTAAAAAATGTAATCAGTGGAAATGTGTGTTCAAGCTGCAGTAAGACCCTCTCTAGGTATAAGATATTATCACAGTCATTGTGTCATTGTGATAGAACTTAAATGTTCTTGGTCTCTTTATTTTTCTTAGTTTTTCAATTTCACTTTTACATTCAGTCCATGTAAAAAGTATACATCTACTATAATGCACCAAATCAAAGTTCCCAAATCTGCAAAATTCACACTCCAAGGAATGTGATTTAGGGGAAAAAAATAAATGGGTTTCTTTTGGACCATACAATATTCTCATCTGAAATCCTCTCTGGAATGTGATCTAGTCAGAAGCTATTATGGCACCAGGAAATATTGTGAGAGTTCATGTAATCCCACAGCCAAAACACTGATTCATTCCTGCAAAACCAAAAGCATTTGGCAGCATTTAATTTGGAAGCCAAAATACTGCCTGCTTTTGAGGTTCTGAATGGGGCCATTTGGGTTCATTGTGACACTGGCTGGTCCCACTACTCTGGAGGGATGGTGCCACAGTTCCCAGTGTGTTCAGACAGTATCTTCCTATTTCTTCTTGCACATTGCTTAACAATACACATTTCTGAGTAAAAAATATCGTAGAGTTCAGTTTAGGGAATTATCTCACCTCTCAAGCATTGCAGTGTGAATATTCTAGGCTTTTATCTTATATAGAAACTTGTTTATTTCAACTCTGGATTTCCAAGTACAAGCCTTAAAAAGACTCAAGTCTGATGATGGCTTTCTCTAGGAGAGTTTCCCCTATGCTTTGCTTTACTTCATTTTTGATGGTAGTGTGGTTCTTTTTTTTTTTTTTTTTTTAACTAGAGCACTAAAGGAGATGGTTCCTTCAGGCAAATAGCACAGTTCAGTTACTAGTTCAAATGAAATGTATCTTGACAAAAAGCTACAAATACCAGCCTTTGTTGTGGTGGTGATGTGTGGCAAGGTAGGCTGTGGGCAAACGTGTGAAAATCTGGTGTTCAGTCCCAGCCAAATGTCACACTTCAGAGAAGAAAGATAACAGTCTCCTGCCTAAGTGGGAAGCTGTAACTTCACTCAGCCTTTCCAACATGCCAAAGCGAAATTTCAAAGCCCACATGACTCACGAGAGCCTTCTAAAGAATCATAGAAAGTGAGACACGAAGGACCTGAGATCATGGAATTTCTAGATAGGTTCTCTGACCTTGCTCACTCAACCTGAGCCAATCTCAATTCAAAACTGTCCAGGAATGGGAATAACTTAGTCGATTTTCAGTTATTTCTCACCTTGCTAAAAGTAGTGCTTTGTTTTAGTTATTCCCAATGTCTAAGACTCAACTAGCCCTCAGAGATTGTCACCTGTGTGGACTGATACAGACCTCCCGTCAGTTCTGGATGCTCAGTAAAGCCTCTGTCTTAACCATTCTTTTATGGGCCTTTGCCTAGACTGAATACAAACCCACTAGTTTAATTTGTCAAGTCTGCTTTCTTGCTACTGTGGGGTACTAGATGCTACACTGGGCTGTGTTCTGTCTTCTAGTGTTCTTTCTATTCTTCATAGTTCTATAATCTTACATACCTCTTGATTTATTTCTAAAGAAATAGCTTTTTTTTGCTTAGTGTACTTGTCATGAGTGTCATTATCTCTGTGTTTATTTCAGCCAGCCTAACCTCACATCACCATTAGTTGTGAATATCTTAGTGGCTGGCTTGGCACAAGAGTGTGACTATTTGTAAACAGGTTAATTCATTCTATGTCATAGCCTGAATGACATTTGCACACAAATATACACACTACGCATCATAGATTTTAGTACGAACTGAGCTATTTAGCAAGTAGTCACCTAGGAAATCTATACCTCTAAAGCATGTATTTAGAAGCAAGGCACATTTTTGAATTTTGATTCTACACCTAATTTTGGATAAATTATTCAATTACTGTGCACTTTGATAAGAGACAATAGCTGATGATTATATTTATCTTTACACATGCATTACAGAACTAAACTGAATTGTTTAGCCTGAAGTAGAAAACTTTTCAGCACTAACATAAGACATATCCATATAAGGTGGTCATATGAAAAAGCAAGCCTAAAGACTATCTTACTCTCTTTTAATGAAGAAAATTACATTTCATACCCACAAAATATATTCATGAAATCAATCCATTCACATATATACATATCTAGGATGTATATTATCCTTTCGGCATTAAGGAAGCCATCTAGTTGACCAGAAGTCAAAACACCATTGCTTACCTGCCATGAGTTCACATTTACTTTCATTAAAGTCATGGGGCAGATGCAATCCCCTGAATGAACCTTATTTTTTTCCTGTCCACAACTTCAGCAAACAGAGGTCCTGGTGAATCTCTTATGCCCTGGATTTCTGTGGAATGGGTGTAGAAGTCTGGGTGCATGTAGGTCGAGAACACCTATTTCCACCAATCAGGGTTGGGTTTCTTCTGTTTTGTCTGACCTGGGTGTGCTTAGCTTCCATCTGTTTGTCATACTAGACCAGATGTGTGTGTGGCATCTCTTGGGCAGGAAGGTTACATTTCCTGGAGTGAATTGCATTCAGCAAGGAAACACACAGGGCAGTGTGACAATGGGATTTTATTCCTAGGAAACCAGATAGCCATTTTGCTGATAAAATATTTATTTCCTATTATCTGCTTGTTACCAAGACAACTGTGTATAGCACATTCCTTAAAAGAAATTAGAGTGCTAAAGTGTTTACATTCACCAGTAGGAAAAAGTTTATTTTGAAAAAGTATATATTGACTGACAGTCTCCTGACCAGAAATGAATATGGTTTGCTATTTCATGCTGGTTCAGATCATACCGTGTCTGGCTTGAAGCTAGTACTTTTTTCTCTTTTTAAACATTGCTTTCCTCAAAGAATTAGTGTTCTTCTTTACACCTTAAGGCAGTAAGTCCAAAGAGGCAATCCTTTTGAAGGTAACAAAGTGAATTAGTCACTGTGAACTGATGTTAACTTTCAGAAAAATCTGACTTTTCTAAACCAACATTTTGAATAATTTTACTGAATTTAACACATTTTTAATTTAACTATTTATAAAGTACTGACTAAGCCATATGAAGGATCTAAAATTAGACAGCAAGTTTGATTTACAAGGACTCTCTGTGTGATGGGACTCACTAGCACACAAATACAAATTATTCTAGCATCTACTTCAACGTGGGCTGGGATTTACACTAGGACAGGATGAGTACAGGGTCCTGAGCAGGAACGTCTCAGGTCCGACTGGGGAGATTTTCAAGAGGACTTCAGAGAAAATGACGACTTTGGGTCAACCTTGAAAGGTAATAAATGCAAGTAGCCTTTGTTGAGTGTTGACAGAATGCCAGTACTGTTCAAAGTGTTTTAAACTTACAGACTCTTTTAATTCTTATGAGTAACCTTACAATCCATAATCCAGCAAGTTTCAATTGCTTTTTTATGGCTACATAACTGAGATGTAGAGCAGCTAATAATTTGTCAAAGGTCAGGAAGTAGTAAACAGTGGACCCAGAAAACCAACTCAAGGAGTCTGGCGCTACCATGTTTATTCCTCACCCTAACACCAAGTTACCTCCTGCCTGGGGTCAGTAAGCTCAACAAGTATGCTGAAGAAGTGGCAGTAGCTCAGCTAAAGTCATGAGGAAGAGAATGTTCAGAGATGTCTAGAAAATCTAATTGGTGTGGCTTGAATTTGGAAGAAAAAATAGATAATAGATGATTGATAGATAGATAGATAGATAGATAGATAGATAGATAGATAGATAGACAGAGAAATTGCAGAGGGCAAAGTATTTCAGAACAGAAGCAGAGTAGATGGCAGAGCTTCTGAAATGCTGACCTGAGGATTTGCAAGAGGAAGCCAGGGAGAGCTCTGGTAAGATTGTTTTACACTAATAGCTCATAGACAGGTGGATTGAGTGATGGGGGCATCATTTAGGGATCTATTAATTAATTAATTCCTTGAACACAATGCACTGGGATTCCCCTATGTACTAAGAACTGTTCTGCACGTTAAGCATATAGCAGGGAAGAAGAGAGACAAAAATCACACTGGAAAAAAACCACACACACTTTGCTGAAAAACCATAGTCCACTGTAAGTAAATTAAACAAGGTGACTTCATGTCGCTGTGAAAGAAGTTCCATGATGCAATGTGATACAGAGTGGCCATGTCAGGATGACAGTCAGCCAAAGCCTCCACGAGAAAGTGACATTTCAGCTGAGACCTGAAGGATGACGCGGGAGCCACTTCCACTTGAAGCAGGCCAAGGTTCAGCAGAGCCAGATTTGGGCTCTTTAAGAAGAACGTTCCAGGCAGAGTTGAGAAATACAAAAGCTCTGAGCTGGGAAAGAATTTGAGGCATTCTAGGAACAGAGAGGGCGCTAGGAAGAAGTGTTTCATAAGCACGGAGGAGGGCATGAGTTGAAGTTGGAGAGAGCATGAGGACTTCATTATGAGGGCTTGCGTCTGCCTTTTGCTCTAGGTAAACTCTGAAGCAATTGCAGAATTTTCAGAAAGTAAATGACCTATCCCACTTTCTACTTTTAGAAGATTACTCTGGGTAATGTATGGAGCATGGGTTATACAGGGAAAAGAATGAAAGCAGGGAGATCGACTAAGAGGAAAATGGCAGAGTCCAGACAAGGAAGAGATTTGTGGCTTAGATCTTGAAAGGGAAGTTGGACAGATGGGGGGAGATTATATTTGGAGGCAGAGCCAAAAGAACTGAATGAGCGATATGAGAGAACTGGAGGTACAAGGATGACCCCAATAATTTTGGCCTAGTAATTACATGATGCAGGGCCAGTAACTGAAGTCCAGGGAACTGGCTTGGAGGGTTCTGAGGAGCTGTGTGTGGGCAGAGTAAGGGCAGTTCTGGGGATAAGTAGGCAGCTAATTTGAGGATGACTAAAGATAAAGGGATACAAGAGAATCTAGATATATATTGCCATTCATTCCTCTCGAAACACTCCCTCTCCCTTTAAACGCATGTATCCCATCTTCCTGCCACTTTCTAAAGCAGTTCTGGAAGTTCTCTTCTGTGAGTGTCTTCATGAAGTGTGATAAAAAATATGGTACTTCTGCTATGTGTCACGCAACAGAAAAGCAGGCTGCTAAAAGGATTCTGTGACCCTCACCCACCTTATTGATCGGATCTGGCACCATACAACTTCTGGCTCTTCCTCAAAGTCAAAATGACCACAAAAGGTAAATAATTTGAGTCTGTTTGGGACATCAGGGCAGTCACAGCTAAAGGACTCAAGAAACAAGATTTTCAGAAGTTTCAGAAAGTGACAAGAAAGCTGGGATAAGTATTTTCAAAGTGAGAGCAAGTATTTTGAGATAGATTAATGTCAATGCATCTTTTACAGTAATAATGTTTTAATTTAAATATCCACCCATTTTTAAATCCCAACTCATATTATTAATTCACTGACAGATGTGATTAGATATCAAGAGGAGTGTTTTGATAAATTCAGTGTTTCAGTCTGTTAAACTATAAAGGAAGAAATTCCCTGGACTAAACTGGTAAAAGAGTAGTAGGAGCTTAGAAGACAGCAGGATGAATAAATAAATACATATTTGAATAGTAAACACTTGCATAATGTTTAGAATCAAGAAGTCTTGAGTTTGAATCTTAGACAAGGCATGCACCAAACTTTTGTAACCAGTTATTTAATTATCTCAGCCTCCATTTTCTTATCTATAAAAATGAGGGAAATGATATCACAATGATGAGGATTCAGTGAGATGATCACATGTAAATGCTGTACACAAAAGAACCATGTGTAACTATCACCTGTATCTTACAATTTACATTATAGTAATGGCAAAATAATAGTGATACTATTTCATGGGATGAGGTTAATTTCTACTGATTATTGTTGAAATGATAATATGCTTGTTCTTAGTTTCTTTTAAGTATAGCGGAAGAGCAGAGAGGGAAGAAGAGGAGAAAAAGAATTATTAAAATGTATCGTGTACATGTATCAAGTCTACACAATGAATATAATCATTTTGTAGTGTAAATATGTACTAGTAAAAAATAAAAATGATGCAATGAATGCATATTAGCTCAACTTTAGATTCAGTGTTCTTTGCTACTAATATTGAATCATTACCACAAAATTATATCTGTGTCGGTAAGCTGGAGCTCAACTGGGCTGAAATGCCCAAAGTTCTGCTGCTAGGAATTTTAACCTATGTCGAAAAGACAGAGCTCACACCTAGATTGCACTTTCTCCAAATCAGTTTGAAGTTTTCCCCAACTATACACTCGTAAGATAAAAACGCCTTTGTTTCATTTTGGTATTTCCCTAAGTCACCTCCGTGTGACACTGTGTTTAATTTTCCAGTGCTGGACCATGTTTCCCTCCAGGGTTGTCTTTGGAGGAGATGCGATGGAGTCTCCTCTACTTGACCAATGACAAATATGATGAGTAGACAGAGCCTAGATTTACTTAGGTAACCACCCCTAGAAAGATGCTATGTACTCGTGTGGTAACAATGGAGAAAACACTGCATTTTGTAATATCTAGGAAAAAAAGAGAATGTCTTAAAATATACAAATTCTAACTCTGGTCTTTTAAAGCTTCTGTAACTTGAGTTACCTGTAAACCTAATAAAGTATGTGTAAGTGTGCATGAGTGTGTGTGCATACTCCTATAAAGTACCAATGTCTCCCTGGAAATACTTCTGGCCTCTTGTGCCTCTTGTATCTCTTGTTTCAGACACTTTGTCATCATGTTAATGACCTCACTGCTTCTCAGTCTCACATCATGGGAAAAACAAGGGATGAGTTTTCACAATCACAGTATAGGCTTGGAGAGCTTTTATTCATTAGCCAAGCACCCAAGGGTGAAATGCAAATCCACCCCTCACCCTAACAGCTGGAGAGGAGGCCAGGAAGGAGCTGATGGGGCCCATTTCACACAGGACGCCTTCAGAACAAGCTCCCAAGGTGCTTAGAAATGACTAACAAAGCGCTGTGTGAGCCCTGCAAGCTGGGCAATGGACAGTCAGTCACCTTTATCAGCTGCCCTGCACTAAGGTCCCCTTTCCAACCTTGGAAAGCTCTAGATTTAATTGGAATTTTCAGATAATGGGGCCATTTATTTCTGGTAACTTCCTCTGACTACATACAGGTCTGAAAAAAATATCTGTCAGTTAAAGAGATCAGACTGATTACAAGAGATGGGCTTGAGGAAAATACATTGCAGAACGCGAGCCCGGTTCTCTGATACACACCTGGGACCACCAGCCTGGGGGTCCTCGTCAGCACACACTACCTGCAGGCTAACATCACCTGAGCACTTAGAGAGTTTTTAAGAAATGAAGGGGGAAAATGGTTTGGAACAGATGCAGACAAACTATTCGGGTCATTAAAGACAAGAAATCTGTGCAACTCATTCTGCATACATGTGGAGAATGCAGCGGAGTGAGTGCTTTTTATCAGCAGGTTTGCAACATAATTGGCCAGTCTAGAAAGAGACCCTCTGGAAGGGAAAGAGTGCACCAAGTATCATAGCATCATATTCTTAATAGATATCATTTTCTCAAAGGTTGTGACTTCACAACCACAAAATACCGGGCACCCTTTAAAATAGGTACTTTGACCAGGAGTCTTTCTTTCATGGTGAAGTTTCAAGATGCAGCACCTCTTTCTCTTAGAGGTCTGTTTTTAAAGCTGAAACTCTAATAGTCCCCCAAGATGCACAAATGTGAGATTTCCTATGCATATCTCTCCCAGGGGTAGGAGAAAGCATTACGGTACATGTGTGTGTGCAGTGAGAGTCCCTATAGACACAGCGGATGTCTTTAGTATCTCCCACTAGGAATATCACATCATAGAAGAAAGAACTCTTTAACTGCCCTCTCTTTTCTTTTCCTAAGCCAAGTGTGGTTTATCAGAAACTTAATGAAACTTATTTTTTTAACTCCAAAAGGCAGAGATAATGAAGATAATATTAAATATATCATTGTTTTCTCTCTACTTGAAAACTTTCACCCTAAAATAACAAAGCGTGTAGACAGAGTTTTAGTTTTCTGCAGCCACACCGAGGTCCTCCTGAGCCACATGGTTGCCCAAATCCAACACATGCTCCTTCCCTCTCCAGTAATAGCAGCATCCATAATAAATGCCAACCTTGATGCCCTGCTGATTTTGTTATCCACCTCTGAAGGAGAGCTGGCCTCCACTGGGGGATGCACGTTTACAATCAGATTTCCGCTGGAATCCTGTGGGGCAAGAGGTCCTAGAGCATCACAGGCCAGTAACATTATGTGCGGTACCTCAGAAGGTTGATTATAGTAATAAAAAGATTACCCGCTTATTAAAGCAGCAGTTTATGCCTGGAATGAAGTTGCATTTTCAGGCTGGACAAAGGAGATATTTTTGCTCTAGGATGTAGGTTTTTTACTCCACCCCAGAATTAAGAAGCAGTGATGTGTACTGGCTTCCCCTGACCTCATCTTCCTCCCCTAATCCCCCAGGACAACCATCTCCTTACCTGAACACCGGAGGTGAACGAAAGAGGCACACAGCGGCAGCATAAATTCACAGGGGAGCTTATAGGGCACCTGAGAGATTTTGACAAAATCTTTCTTATGAAAACAAATATGCCCACCCAGCTCATACTGCTGGAAGGCTTAATGAAAATGGAGATGACTGAGTTGGGCCTGACACTTTATCTGTCAAAAGGGAGCAAAAGCAGCAAAAGCTGTCAACAAATGTGCTCCTTTTCACAGAAGCAGTGGTTGGATTCCTCCTTTCAGAGCACACAGGCAGCTTCTTACACACACACACACACACACACACACACACACTCCTGTGACCTCCTGCACAGTGGCCTGGTGCATTTTCTGGACCTTGCCATGGCTATTGCTTTAAAGGGCATCCAAAGCCACTACTACGTCTTCCTTTGCATATTAATACACCCTTAAAGTTCAGGTGTAATAGGGAAGGGAAAGAAAGAAAGAAAGAAAGAAAGAAAGAAAGAAAGAAAGAAAGAAAGAAAGAGAGAGAAAGAGAGAGAGAGAGAGAGAGAAAGAAAGAAAGAAAGAAAGAAAGAAAGAAAGAAAGAAAGAAAATAAAAACCATCCTGCTACACAGAAAGTCTCTTTTTCTCCCACTTTTTGGCCATCATTTGTTTGGTGCACAGTGGAGCCAGACTGCTAATGGTCTTATGTCCACTACCAGCCTTATGAATAAGGACCATTGTTCCTCCCACTTGCAGAGGGAGACCCCGAGGCTTAGGGGGATTAGGGTGACAGGTCACAGAGCCGACAAGCAGGAGAGCAGGCTCACCTGACGGGAAAGTCTCTCCTCTGTGGCTGTCCTGAGGTATACCTTCCTGAATTGTCCTTTCTTTTTTTTTTTTTCTTTTTTTTTTTTTGTACTACCAGGGATTGAACCTGAGGCCCTTGCATTGCACTATATCCTCAAATCTTTTTCATATTTCCTTTATTTTGAAGTAAGGTCTCACTAAGTCCCTCAGTTGCCCGACTTGGTGTCCTCAAAGCTCAAACCTGCTATGGTCCCACCTCAGCCTCAAAGAGTGCTGGGATTAAAGTCCTGTGTCCACCATCCCTGGCTCCAAACTGCTTTCTTCTTAGTCTGCACTCAGCACACTCCCTTGTCAGTGCGACTCCAAATCAAACATCCATCACGTATGTCAGGTGGCGTCACCTCTTTTCCTTTTAAATTTTTGCTATCGCTTTACAGCTACTTCCAGAGTCCAGACTTTGTACATAGGAGCTGGGGGCTCTGCACAGGCTGCTGTGAATTGCCCTGGGTCGGGCTGGGCAGGAAAAACAGGAAGCTGTCCTGCGTGGCAGGTAAGTAACAGCTGAACTTTGTTTCTGATGCAGGCTGTGTGCATGATCCCCTGAGCCCATTGTATTTTCCTCCTTGCCAGGATAGTGGCAGCTTCAAGGACAGGAGCTGACAGCATTTGGCACACACCTAAGGAGAGTTTTCCCCACAACTGACAGCAATGATTCCAACCATGGCAGGCTCACTTCCAATTATAATATTTTACCCTCAAAGGTCTCCTTAAATTGGCTTGTTTATACTGGTCTGACTTAATTTCCTACTACACAAGTTGGGCTTTGGATTTGTGGCTACAGAATGAAATCCAAAAAAACCAAGACAGAATATACGTGTACAAAATTGTTTCTGGTTTTCTAAGTGAAAAACAAATGTATCTTATTACTTGGGGAGGGGGTTTCAGTCTGTAGTGGGCACTTAAACATTATTGTGCCCTCGTCTGAATCCTGAAGACTTATGTTTGAGAACCATTGGTTTGATTCGCTTGAATATTTTCCCTTTCTTAACTCGTTATGTTACTTCAAGTGTCCATCTCTGTGATTTAAGTTTTTTGATTGCATAGAGAATTGATTCAGAAGTGTATTTTATTTTAGCAAGACTTCCACTGAGCATACCTTCATTCAGACATATTGGTAATGAGTAATGACTGTTTATATCAAGAAATTTGCAAAAATGTAGCACTTGATTATCCAGCTTCCTTTCATGTCATACTAAGTGCTCTGCGCTCTACTTACGAGGCTTGTTGCTACCCAGCATGACATGAATGCCATTGGGTCGTTTATACCCCCACTAATGCTAAGTGATCTTTCCTACCAGAATCTACCACAGACCTAAGGTTTCTGCTTTCAAGATTAGAAAAATTTATTCCCTGTGTTGGTTCTAGCCAGGAAACCAGAAAAATTCCACCAGATGAACTAGTTTTACCAATGAAAGCCACTTGAGAAAAAAACTTGACATGAAACCATGAGAACTCAGTGATGATTACTGCATTTGATGTCAGAAAGAGAAATAAAATTAAGAAGTTTCAACATTCTCTACATCCTGGTTTCTCAACGTGGACACTGTAGACATTTTAGGACAATTCTTTGTGGTTGGGGGCTGTCCCAAGTACTGTGAATATTTATTCCCCAGAGGCCAATAACACCCTCCTCCCTGTGATAGTTAATGTTATTTGTCAACATGGCTGATCACGGGATGCTCAGACCTCTGCTTGAACATTATTTCTGGGTGTGTCTATCAAAGGGTTTCTGGAAAAGAACAGCATCAGAACCAGTGTACTGAGTAAGGTAGGTTGCCTTCTCCAGTGTGAGTAGCCTTCATCCAACCCATGGAGGACACAAACACAATGACGTAGGAGGAATTTTCTCACTCTGACTGACTCCTTGAGCTGGAATATCCATCTCTCCTACCCTTCACACTGTTTGCTTTTCAAGCTGTTACACTCAGACTGGAACCTGCATCATAGGCTTTCTTGGTTTCAGATCTTTGAACTGTACTACCAACCATTTTTGCAGTCCGTCTTGCAGACAGTGGATACTGGTACTGGACACATAAACATAAATATAATCGCAAATGCAAATGTCTATGTACACACATAGTAATGTACATATATACACATATATGTGTGTGTGTGCATATACAGTCTGCTGTCTATGTTCATGGATAACATAGCTTGGAGAACTCAAGCTACAGTTACAGATCAAAAAGATAAAATACTTTGAGGTAGACATTTTTCTTTTTATTATTCCCTAGAAGACACAGCATAACAACTATGTATATTTTATTAGATATTTTAAGTAATCAAGAGATTATTTAGATTGTTTAGGCGCGAATTCCTCTGAGTTCAGATGTCAGACACATTTAAGAAGATTCAGTCATTTCTTTAAAAGTATCACAGTCCTATTTAGATCAAGATGCGTGATAAAGCAAATGCTTCCAGAAAAAAATCTCAACAATTAAAAAAAAAAACTCAAAAAGAAAAACTGATGATGAAGTAGAGTTCTCAGAGGAAAAGGTTAGAAGTACAATAAAAAGAAGTAAAAATCATCCAAAGCATATGCTTTCTGAAGGACAAACAAATCATATTAATCTAAAACAGATAAAGATAGCATCCAACAAGAGAAAAACTGGCAACCTCTTTCAAAGAGTATGAGGGATCATTTGGAAACTGTGACAGAAGCAGTGATTATAGCAATTATGAGTAATAATACTAAAGAAGAAGTACAAATTCAGTATCATTTCAACTGCCTAAAGAGAAGGTTGTTACAACTGTGTGAAACCCTGAAAGCCCCTCCCAAAAAGATGAAATATTTAACTAATGTGTCAAGTCTGCTGAAAATGGAAAGAGCACAGGACAGAGCTAATGAAGAAGGAATGGCATTATTGCAGGAAGAAACAGATAAAATAGTACAGACTACAGAGTCAGTGAAAGGGAATATTCAGAGTCTAAAAAACAAAATTGAAATTCTGACACATGATATAGAAGAAGAGGAGGAAAAGGCAAAAGAGATGCTTCAACTGGATAGACAAAGCATACTTTCTCTCCCAGAGCTTTTTCAGAACAGTCTAAAAGCACCTATGCTGCAGAAAGAAATGTTGATGCTAATTGCAAACCAGAATGTTCTTCTGAAAGAGTTGGATGTTCTTCATAATTCATCCCAGATGAAGAACATGGCAGTGTTCATTGAAGAAGCCTATAAGAAACTAAATGCCTCTTAGAGAATTTTTAATACTGTTTCCTATTAATTTAATGTTTCTGAATTTGTAAAACTGGTAACCTGCATTGTTACAGAGGCTGAAGCTTCTGCAGGACTTACTGTCTTCTAATATGCACTTTAAAATTGGCCTGCATAGGCCTACCATTAGCATCTAATGTAGTCTTGAAAACTCTGTTTTTAGCAATTACAAAATCTAGAAAATCAGTATTTATATTGTTGTACTGCAGTTATTTGCCTAAACCATGAAACAGGAATAGCTATGAACTGATACTTTATGGTGACTAACTGGGGCTCATCTGTTAGTTGGCACAGAGGAGTTGATATTGTACATGTGAAGTGCTTATGTTTAGTGCTTAAAGAATAAAAACATAAGTGTTTACCATCACTTATTCTTTAGCTAAGAGCTTACATGTTCTGTCTGGTTATAGGAAACCTGAGAAATCCCCAAGTGCCTCTACCTTTACCTGACTCCCTAATCTTGGTCAGTAGTTAAGATTCTCCAAATACTTTCAACTTTGAAGGTGGCATTAAGTTTTTGTTGTAAATATTTATTTTCTACTGTCATTAAAGCATACTCTTAAGAAGATTACTAAAAAGGAGCATAAATACATTTATTCCCTAAAAACAAAACCAACCAAAAAAACTGTTTTTTGAAAAAACCCAGTGTGTGAGAATCAGCCACCAAAGGTAATATGGTACTGAAAGACCAAAGAAGAAGGCAGATATTTAGGATTACCAAAATGCAATTTACTAGACGGAGCAACAAAACAGAACGGTTCTTGCATCTCAGATTTCACAGTAGGAAGAAGGGGATTATGTGCTAAATCAGAAAAAGATGGCCCATGGACAAAATGTCTGATAATATGTTTTTATATACAAATAAATTTTTAGTTAAATATATCAAAGATCATTTCTAAGCAACTATTTGTAAAATAAAATAATTGCAATTTTAAAAAAAGAGATTATTTAAATTATACAGGAATATATACACACCTTATATGCAAATATTGCACCATTTAATATGAGTACTTGAGCAGCCATAGACTTTGGTTTCTACAGCAGTCCTGGAACTAGCTGCCTGTAGATAGATATTTAGGGAGTTCTGTCTATCTATCTATCTCTTATTGGTTCTGCTTCTCAGAAAACCCCAACTAATATATTTCCCAAGTTATGACAATCAAAAATGACTCTAGAGATTTCTAAATAAAAGGGCACAGTTTATGCAGGTTGAAAGCCACTGTACTGAACCCAAAGAAGACAATGAAGGTTCACGGAGCCTACCTCTGACTGGATGCATTCAGTTCCATCTGCTTTCTCTTCTTCTTGGAGTAGTGTGGACTCATACAAAAGGAACTGGGTGTTCATACTGCTTTCTGCCCCTTGGATGTCCGTACAAGCTCATCTCTCCTCTTGCCAGTTAAAAATTGTGTTTTTAAGTGTTACTTCTATTAGGTGGACAGCAACCCAACCTCTAAAACCCCTTTGAGCCTCCCTTATGACCTATGCTTGCAAAGTCATTGTCCCCACATGCTCTGATTATCTTGTGGATAGTCCAGTGTGAGTTCAGAGGCAGAAATGAAAACCATGGTACTTCCAACTAGATGTATTCCTTTTAAGCTTTCAGCCTTTTCATTTTCCAACCCAATTATTCTGAGTCACAGTTACTCCATCCCAACAACCAAGTTCCCAAAGGGCTGCCTTTATAATAAGCAGGACCAAGGAACCTGAATTAACTGTGCAATCATAAACCCTTCTGGCAAAACACATAAGGAGGAAAGGGAACTGGTTAAAAGACACCTGTCCCTGTTGGTCCCCTTCTGTTTCTTTGCTCTACTTACTCAAGCGAATGGGCCAATAGTAGCCTTAGCTGTTAGGAGCTTAATCCATCAATGGTTTGAGCTGAAAGGAACAATACTTTAGCAAGCTGGCAGGGGAGGGTGGAATTTGGAGATGGTTGCCTGGGGAGGGTTTTAACAGTCATGACATCCATAGAGCTGAACATATGTGTGATCAGGACCATGGACAGTACCGGGGTAGACCAGGTACCCTCCCAAGTTCCCATAGTATGAGCTCATATTCAGAGGGAGAATTGCTTCTGAAATGCCCCTCTTTTAGAAGGGGATTTGCTAGAACAGATTTGTCAAGCTCTTTTTCTTTGTTTCCTCTAATTAGCCACCTCCTCTCTGCACTGCATTTCCTTATGTTGCCGCTTCCCTCTGGCTCTTGTCTTGTCAAGTATCTGCAAATAATGAGACTAATGTGCCTTGATTCCTGAGAAGAGGAACGTTTTCACAGATGCCAACCTGTAGCTCACCAAACTTTTCATTACTGCACCACTAATGGGCCCAGGGATCAGCTTAGAACTTGTCTCAAAACCATGAGATTTTTAGATTTTTTTTTCTTCCTTGCTGAAAAATGTCTCTTTAATTGCTTTCTTTTTCTGCTGGTAAAAACGAACTTCTAAGATCATGTTTTTTCATGCTTAGCACATTAAATTTTTTTCCACGTGCATGCAGCACTGAGCTCACTCTGAAGATGTTCAATTAACTATAATTGTAAGCCAAATTACAGCAGCACCAGGAGAGACTTATTCCAACAGTGTGATTATTTGGTTTAAATAATTTCCAAAGCTGACATTTCCCTCAGAAAGAAAAAAAGTGAGTGCTGGCAGTTGGAGAAAAGGTTAATGTTAGACAACTCATCTAAGAGTGAAGAGAGTCTGATTTCTCTTCGCTTCTTTTTCTTTCCTCAACTCCCTCCCTCTCTCCCTCCCTACCTCTTGCCCTCCAATGCCCCAGTCTTTCCCCTTTCCTTTCTTCATTTCTTTCTTCCTTCACTCCTCCTCTATGTCTTATACAGACATTGCCTTTGGAGTCACTCTAACCTTCCATGGTAGTTGTGTGAACTTAGGAAAGTCATTTAACCTCCCTGAGGTCTAATTTATTATCTGTAAGACAATGATAATAAAATTTATCTTGAAAAAGTGCTGTAAGGATTTCAAATGATAAAACTTATGTACTGTAGCTCCTGGCACACTATAGAAGCTATTCTTTGTTGTTACTGCAACATCACCATGCATTTAAAGACCTATGCTGTAAAAGGAGAGTGTGAGAAATTACGAGAGGTTTTCAACCCATTGTAAAATCAGCCACCAGTGTCCTGAAAACTACAACACCACCAATAGCAAACTGCTGGACTTACATGTCTGAGGGAAATTGAGCCATGATCCAGCAGACTTTAGGTAGAAATGTAAGTCAAATATAGGATCGAGAAAAAATTCCCCCTAGCTGCTAAGTAAAAATAGAGAACATATTTATTGAACTGTTATACACTAGGAACAATATTAGATTATTTTTAATGTATTATTTGCCCTAAACTGCATAGCCTGGAAAGAAGGAATTTTTTAAAAATATTTTTAAGTGGAGAATTAATGCTCAGGTAAAGTGGCAAAATCTAGCTGACAGAAAATGAGGTCAGTCTTCACAGCTCCTTTGTCTTGTACTAGTGTCTACGACTTGTTCACTACACAATATCATCTTCACTTTGAAGGAGAAAAAGGTAGAACAAAGCATAGAATTTTGCTGAAAGTGAATACATCTGCAGTTCCCTAAGCCAGAAAAAAAATTTGAGAAATATCTCAAGAGAAGTTTCACAAAGCAGAAAAACAAACCTCTCTTTATTGCTATGGCTCATTAATATAAAATAAACTGGAAAAATAATCATTTCCTCTGTTCTAATTATGAAAGAGAAAGAGCTAGAATAATCTCAAGGCTTGAAAAAAAAGTGCATTGTTATTTTCTAGGCAGAAAGAACCAGAAGTGATTGACAGAAACAAGACTTTCACCATGATAAGCAAGAACAAAAAAGTTATGAGGGCAAAGCACAGCAATTAGAGAAGCCAAGGGACTCACATTTCTTTCCTCATTAGCACTCTGGATAAGGAAAGTGCAGAGAGACAGTATAGCCTTTTCCAGAAGGATTTAAATACCATATTTCCTTCTAGCTTGGTGTTGCTGCAGTTCCTCAAGCATGCAGACCCAAGGGCTGATCATACCCTTCCATATTTCAAGAACCCCTAAAGACAAAAATGAGCCATTTGCTATTTGCAACCCCTTCGAGTAACACCTCAAGAATCAGCAATAAGAAACCATGGTCCAAGACTGTCAATTCAATTAGCACTGTATGCCAAGCATGATGGAGAAGCGAAGTTCCTCTCTTTCCTTGGATATTTTGCCTTTTATAAGGCTAACAAGAAATAAAAAGAGCAGGGGTTACACACTTCTGCCCTGACCAGAGATCCATGGCAGCACAGTGCCAACACAGTGGCAAAGTGCCAGTTAAATTAGACTCCTTGAATTAAAACATTGCCAAAGGTGTTTGGCCTTGCTGATGAGGATACATCTCTAAACACTCTCAGCCCAGCTTTATGTGTAATTAGCAGGATAAGAAGACTACTAACTCAACAATATGGCTTGTAAGTAATGGGCTCATATGCAGAAGAAAAATGTCTTCACTGTTTTTAAAAGTTTTTAAGCTCACTAATTTCACTGTCCTCCATTTCTTCTTTTATCTCAACTAATCAGCAAAGGATACAATTGAAACAGGATCATGAAATGAGATAAAAGTTATTTGGATATTGTTTTGTCCTTCAGACCTTTATTTATAATAATCCTTGGTCTACTTAACACTGCTTCAAAAATTAGACCATGATGAAGAATACCAAGTTTTAAAGTAATAATTTTTTTATGTCCTGAAGTTTAAATTAGTGCAAGGAAAAAGAATTAATGTCAATATTAGGATGCTTTGAAAGGATCAAAATAAATTTATGTATATGTACACATAATTAATTGATACACAATTACTTGATTTATATATACATATATAGGTACATTCCCATTGATTCCCCCTCAAATATTCCCCTCACGTCAAACACACTTATGCCATTGCCCTTGCCACTTTCTGGAGCACTGCTGGAAGCCCTCTTTTGAGTCATTAGCTGTGTTGTCATGGCTGTCTCATTTCCTGAATTGATTCAAAAATCTTTGCTTTTCATTTTGACATTGGGGAAGAGCTGGAAGTCACATGGTACCAGATCCAGCGAATAAGGTAGATGAGGACACACTGTGATGATTTTATGAGTCTGTCTTTCTATTGGATGGTGCTTGGCAGCAGGACTCATTGTATTTTGGTCACATCTTGTGAACACATGAAAGAAGACTTGCGGAACTGCTTCAGAAAATGGTAAGGATGGTGGGATAAGTGTGTTCAAAGCAAGGGGAGTATTCCTGCTGCAGCAAGGATGATTAGTGACAATGTGTTTTTTACCATAGCAGAATTTTTATTTAAAATTTCCTCACATATTTCAATCACTTCTCGCAAGGCATGAAACTGAAAGAGGCAAAATAGCTTAGAGAAATTATTAAAGTTTAGCATCCATCATAATAATTGAAGATTTTCCAGGCATGGTGGTGCATGCCTGTAATCCCAGCACTCAGGAGGATTGTTGCAAGTTTAAGACCAGCTTGGGTTACAAAATGGACTCAAGCCCAGCATGAACTGCATAGAGAGACTCTGCCTCGAAAAGACAGACATAAAAGAATAATTGAGGTCTTACTAAACCACAAATTGCTGAACCTACTCACAGAGGTATGGAATAAGAAGCTCTTAAGGACTCATGAGTATTTGTATTTCTTGTAAGTTCCCAGATGTTGCTGATGCTGCAAGTCTTGAAACCACAGTTACAAAGCAAAGTGGCGAAGGGCATGAGCTTTAGAGTTAGAACTGGGTAAATGACTGGATAAGCTCCCACCACAACATTGTGTGACCTGTGTGACCCTGGATAAATTACTTAGTCTCTCTGATCTTCAGATTCCCTATCCACAAAATGGACATTTTAAGTCTTTCCTCACAGAGAGGATTAAGTGAAATAATATAAGCAAACCACTCCTCACAGTGCCAGGCATGTGATAAATGTCAGTAACATCCAGCCACCTTTGATACAATGTCAGGATGGGAGAGGAATCAACCAAGCACCAAGAGCTAATCATTTATTTTCTAAATGTTAATTCAAGCATTATGGCTTGAGAAAAGTGAAGTACTTGCAACACAATCCCTAAATTAAGACCCTACAATTCAAGCTAAATAACAAAAAGAATACAAAAATTACACAAAAACTTATTATCTGGATAAAATGATAGCCAAATATGCAATGCATTTAAGTTAAACAAGTGATTTCTAAGGTCTCCAAGGTGTCAGACACCTCCTAGAGAAATGTCAGAGCTTCTTAGCATTACCTGATGGGAGTGGCCATTAAGACACCACCATTGCAATCATCAGCTTCAATGGCCACTGCCTCCCCACTGGGCATTTCATGATGGGCGGGTGAGATCCCCATTGCCTTCTCCTCTTCACACCATTCACACCCTTATCAGGAGGGAGCAGATCTTCTAGCACTCAGTGCTTATGGACCTCTGGAGTGAGCCTTTGTTCATGGGAGACCAAAGCAAGGCAATAGACTCTGCTCTCTTATCCACAGCACCCCATTTCCCTGAGCCACAGTCATTCTTAGAGCTCAGAAAAAAAGTTGGTGACACTGACAGTCCTTTGCCCCAGATTCCATATAGCATCCAGCTCAGTGGTGCACTGTAGGACTAGCACTCTCTCCTCTCCTTTCTTATGGGACCTTTCTCAGCTCATCTTCTATAGCTTTGCTGTCCTTGGGGAAGTAGGAGCATAAGAGTGTTGGCCCAGGGCTCTGCTTTCCTGGTGAGACCAAACTAGGGCACACAGTATTAAAATGAGCTAAATTTTGACTATTAATTATTCTTGGAAAATCATGGTTTGTGGAATTAAAGAATAAATGAATCAATACTGCAAAGGTAGTAAGAATGAATGAACAAGTGGGAACGTTTAGTGGGCTGCTAGGTTGAAACTGTAATGTAGTCTTGTTTCTTGTCTTTTGTTTTCTATTGTTACTGCTTCACACTCTGAGTATTTTGTGAGGCAGGAGATTAGCATGTGGCAAACTAGCTGAGTAACTAGCTGTGGTACCGGTAACAAAGATGCAAGAAATAAATGTGCAGAAAAATAGTTCCCAGAGACCTACACCTGGAACCAACAAGAGAACAGTATTTCAGCTCTTCTCGTGAGGACTCAAGCAGGTTTTTGGTAGGATGATTCAGACCTGAAAAGTGGAAAATATGAAAAATGGGCTCTGTGCTCTGTATAGTAGTGATCCCCTCTGACTCCTGGAGTATACTTCTTTTCCTACTTTGAATTGCCCTATAATCACTCTGCAGAGCATACTTCTTTTCCTATCTTTGTTAAATGTAAAAACCTCATGATGTATTTTGCTTGTCCAATTACTTTTTCTGGACAAAAAGCACCCAGCAAGGAATTTACCACCTCCTGGACCTAGTACTGCAGTTGATCTGTGGCTCCAACCCCTTCTCCCAAAACTTTGGACTACAGCAGATTACTGCGCTGGCTGGATGGGGGACTCAGGAACCCCTCATCCAAACAGAAGACCTAAGCAGGCTCTAGTCATTGTGGTGAGTTTGACCCTAAAATAGAGGTCTGCAGTGGGTAAATAGGAGCAGAAGTGAAACTCCCTCCAACTATAAGAACTTGTTGAACCTGGCAAGAGAATGGGTAATCCCCTCCTCCACACAGAGAACATCAGACAGGTTGAAGAGTGTTCCAATAAGGCCTCCCCCAACTTGGAGAAAATTAAAAGAACTTATGAGACACCCAGTGACACAGTAGAGCATCAGCTGACACAAACACTATAGACAGGGAGAGCTGGTGACCTGCAACAACCTGAAGACATAGCAACAACAGGAACTAAGAGTTTACCTACATTGATATTTCTAGATAAGTTAGCCCAGGAAAAATACAGGACTCACCCAACAGGCCCTGCAGGAGGAATTCAGGTGACTGGCTCTCCTCTTCATAGTGGTACCCAGCAATTGGATAAACATCAACCACATAGTAGGACCTTAAAATTCACACTACAGACCATTGAGACTGTTGGCATTGAAAGACCAAATATTTACCCAAAAGGTGAAAATGACAAAACAAAAAGGCAAAATGCAATCTCAAACATCTAGTCCACCAGGAGAAAGTACAAGTGACAAGGAAGTAGAGGACTTTAAGAGTCATGTAGCAGAAATCTCTGAAAAGATAGAAAATGAAGTAAAGAAACAAATCCATGAGGCTATAGAGGAACTCAGCTTATACATAATGTCTTACGTAAAGACAGAAATAACAACCTTAGTAAATAAGTTGCTCAAGATAGCTAGAGAAGAAATAGATTAAAAAAATACAGAAGCATGGGAAATTGATTGAAACTTTGAATGAACAATGTAGAAAACAAGGAGAATCTATGGAACAAATTCAAAGAGATATCCAAGAAACAAAAAAATTGTATTGAAAGCTTGCAAAATGGTTTAAATGAAGCTGAGGATAGAATCTCAGAACTTAATGACAGGATTGCAATAGCAATCATGAAAGGGTAGAACTTATAAAACCAACAAAACAGTATGAAAGACAATCTGGCAGCTTCAAGATGAGGCCAAGAGAAACAATATAAGATTTATAGGCATCAGTGAAGATGCAGGAGTCAATGCAAATGACATAACTAAACCATTCACAGAAGTAATAGCAGAAAATGTCCCAAATATGGGGAAAAAATCTGATATACAAATAAGTGAGGCATATAGAATGCCAACAGTCACAACCAATATAAATCTACAACCAGACATATAATAAATAAGTTCCCAGACATACAGCATAAAAACAGAATACTAAAAGCTGTTAGAGAAAAAACACAACTCACCTATCAAGGGAAGCCTATTAGAAAAGTACACACTTTTCAGCACAAACCTTCAAGTTAAGACAAGCTTGGAGTGAAGTATTTCAAGCCTAAAAGAAACAACTTTCAACCCAGACTGATGTACCCAGACTTTCAAATTTAGTGGAGAAACACTTCCATGACAAAGAACAACTGAAGAAATTCATGTCCACCAAACCAAACTTAGAAAGAGTACTGAAGGACATGCTAGATAGAGAGAAAAATGACCACAATCTCCAGTCAACAACAAAAAGAAACCACCAGGCTGGACAAAAAATTAAACAAGGGAGAAAATCAGGAAACCAACAATAGGAAAACAACATGGCAAAGTCAAGCCAGCAAATGTCAGTGATATCCATAAATGTAAATGGGCTCAATTCACCTGTCAAAAGAAACAGGTTGACAGAATGGATCAAAAACAAGATCCTACGATATACTGTATACAAGAAACACATCTGACTCAAAAAGAAACTCACAGATTAAAAGTCAAAGGTTGGAAAAAAGTATTCCATGCAACAGCAACCCAGAAAAAAGCAGGGGTAGCTATTCTCTTTGTAGACAAAGTGAACTTCAAACCTAAAATGATTAAAAGAGTTAAAGAAGGCCACTACATACTTGTAAGTGGAAAACTACAAGAGGAAGAACTAATAACTATAAATATATACGCAACAAATACAGGAGCACCCAACTATATAAAACAAATACTAATGGACATGAAAAACCAAATACACAAGAAGACAATTATAACAGGGGACCTTAACACCCCACTGTCACAAAGAGATAGATCAACTAGACAAAAATTTAGCAAAGAAGCAACAGAACTGAATCATACCTGTGAGTGAATGGACTTAATGGATGTTTACAGTGTTCCACCAAACACATCAGAATATACATTCTTCTCAGCTGCACATGGGACATTCTCCAAAATAGACCATATATTAACCCATAAAGCATTCTTAACTAAATGCAAAGGGAGAAAAATTATCCCATGCATAATATCAGAGCATAGCACACTAAAATTGAAAATCAGTGGCAAAAAAACCTGCATAAATACATGGAAATTAAATAACAATCTTCTGAATAACCAGTGGGTTACAGATGAAATTAAAGAAGAAATAAAACAATACCTACAATACAAGGAAAATTCAGAAACAACATAACATAACCCATCAGATGCAATGAAAGCAGTCCTAAGAGGGAAATATATAGCAATAAATAGTCACATCAAGAAAATGGAATGAAGACAAATAAATAACCTAATGCTACATCTCAAGCTTCTAGAAAAGGAAGAGCAAGTCAAACTCAAAGCTCATAGAAGAGAGGAAATTGTAAAGATGAGAGCAGAAATTAATGCAATTGAAACTAAAAAAAATACAAAGAATTAAAGAATCAAAGAGCTGGTTTTTTTGAGACAATAAAAAAATTGGTAAACCTCTTGCCAACCTTATCAAGAAAAAGAAAGAAAAAACTCAAATCCATGCAATAAAGACTGAAAAGAGAGAAATAACTACAGATCCCATGGAAATTCAAAAGATCATGAACACCTACTTTGAAAAATCTCTACTCACATAAGGTGGAAAACACAGATGAAATGGACAGATTTCTAGAAACATATGAACTACCAAAGCTCAATCAAAAAGATACAACAATTTTGAATAACCCAATATCAGCTACTGAAATCAAAAACTTGATTAAAAACTTACCAGCAAAGAAAAGCCCATCTATGTAGCATTCATAGATGAATTCTACAATTTAGAGATTTAATGTCAATACTCCTTAAACTCTTCAATAAAATTGAAAGAGAAGCAATCCTCCCTGATTCATTCTTGGAGTCAAGTATCACTCTGATACTAAAACCAGAGAAAGACCCAACCAAAAAAGGAGAACTATAGGCCAGTCTCACTAGTGAACATTGATGCAAAGGATAAAATATTGACAAATAGAATGCAGCAAATCATCAAGAAGATTATACACCATGACCAAGTGGGGGATTAATTCCAGAAATGCAGGGATGGATCAACATATGCCAATCAATAAATGTAATACACTACATCAACAGAGCCAAAAATAAAAATCACATGATCATCTCAATAGATGCAGAAAAGCTTTTGATAAAGTACAATACCTGTTCATGATAAAAACCCTACAGAAACTCAGAATAGATGGTATGTACCTCAGTCTCATACAGGTCATCTATGACAAACCAACAGCCAACATTATACTAAATGGACAAAACCTGAAAGCCTTCACTCTAAAATCAGGAACAACACAAGGCACTATCACCACTCCTATTCAATATAGTTCTGGAAGTATTAGCCAGAGCAATCAGACAAGAGAGACAAATAAAAGGAATAAAGATAGGAAAGGAAGAATTTAAATTATCACTATTTGCACACGACATAATACGCTACATAGACGACCCCAAAAACTCCATGAAAAGAATACTAGAAGTAATAAACAAATTCAGCAGTGTAGCTAGATACAAAGTCAACACTCAAAAATCAATATCATTCCTGTACACAAACAAAAAACTCCATGAAAGAAATATTATGGAACTATTGCCTTTTACAATAGCAACTAAAAAAATGAAATACTTAGAAATCAACCTAACCAAGAATGTAAAAGACCTATATGCTGAAAATTATACTATTCTAAAAAAGGAGATTGAAGAGGATATTAAAAAAATGGAAGAATATTTCTTGCTCTTAGTTGGGAAGAACCAACATTGTGAAAATGGCCATACTCCCAAAACTGTTATACAGATTAGATGTAATCCCAATCAAAACACCATTAACATAACTTACAGATCTAGTGAAAATATTCCTAAAATTCATCTGGAAACAGAAGAAACCAAGAATAGCAAAGGCAATTCTGGGCAACAAAGGCAAGAGAGGAGGCATCTCAATTCCTGACTTGAAACTATACTACAAAGCCACAGTAATAAAATCACCATGGTACTGGCAAAGAAATAGACCTGAGGAAGATGCAAACACTACTACAAAGACACCCAGCCACCTTATATTTGAGAAAGGGGTTAAACATGTTCACTAGAAAAAAGGCAGCCTCTTTAATAAATGGTGTTGGAAAAATTGGCTTTCCACATGCCAAGGACTGAAAATAGACCCATGCCTACCACCATACACTAAGCTATAGTCAAAATGGATCAGGGAACTAAATATTAAAACAGAAACACTAAATCTACTAGAGGACAAGGTAGGTAGAAATCTTGGAGACATGGGGTAGGCAGAGAATTCATAAATAAAATGCAAACCACATGGGAAATACTTCAAAGAATCAACAACTGGGATCTCATATTGCTAAAAAGTTTTTGCACTTCAAAAGAAATCACCACAAGAGTGAAAAGAAAACCCACAGAATGGGAAAGAATTTTAGCCAACAATCCCTCAGACAAAGGACTTGTGTCCAGAACATATAAAGAACTGAAAAACATCAAGTCCCCCTGCCCAAATTCAAAGACCCATTCCAAAAATGGACATTGGAGATGAACACTCAATTCTCAGATGAATATATACAAATGAAAAATAAATATATGAAGAAATGTTCACCATCACTGGTCATTCGAGAAATGCAGATTAAAACAGCATTGGGATTTCATCTCACCCTGGAAAGAATGGTCGCCATCAAGAAATCAACTGATAACAAATGTTGGTGAGGTTTTGGAGAAAAAGGAACACTTCTCCACTGTTGATGGGAGTGTAGACTGGTGCAACCACTGTGGAAATCAGTATGGAGATTCCTCAGAAGACTTAGATTGGAAGTTCCAGCTATTCCTCTCCTGGGTATTTTCCCACAAAAACTAAAAAGGTCATATCACAGTGATATATGTGCACCATGGTCATAGCAGCACAATTTGTGATAGTTAAATCTTGGAGACAACCAAAATTCCCCTTAACTGCAGAGTGCATAAAAAATGTGGTATTTTTATACATTGGAATACTACTCAGCTAGAAGAAAGGATGATCTTGAGGACTTTATCAGTAAATGGAGGCAACTTGAGACTATTCTCATTAATGAAATAAACAAGACTCACATTGGTAAATATCACATTGTTTCTCTAGTGTAAAAAATAATAAAAACTGACAGAGTAATGGGATCCAAAATGTATACTAGATATTGTAAAAGTAAAAGGGAAGGGAAGTGCTCTAAAGGATGTAGCAATATGTACAGTGTGTAAGATAGATGATAATATTACTAAATTTCTGTTAGCTCATTGAGCAGAAGGGTTTGCAATGTCAATGTTTGAGTGTCTAGACACTTTCAATGATTTTGTAACTTTAATAACTGTTTTTAAGATGGCAATATGTAGTGTGTCAACTAGTGATTTTGTGATGTTAATTTTTTGAATTCTTTATTATTTTAACTTTTTTCTATTTTTTAAAATTTTCTTTTCTTTTTTTAAATAAAAAATATCCTTGCGCACTCAAAAAAACAAAAACAAAAACAAAAACAAAAAAACCCAGCCAGCACCTGTATGAGTCTCCAGACTCCAGATCCTGGAAACAGCTGTACTCAGCACTGGTGTATTCATCCTGTCTTTTTCAAGCACCCCTATCACCAGCAGCACCGAAGTACGTATCTAGAGATTCACTAACTTTGCTTTGTATTTCTATAAGCTGATTTTTTTTTCTCACTGTTTTTGTTAAACCTCTCATTCTACTGATCTGCTTACTACTTTTCCTACTTTTTCAGAATATTAATATTTAGCCTTTACATCATTACTGGTAACCTTTTCTCTCACTAGTTGCTTATTTAGAGTCTCTTTGCAAAGTAAGAAAGTCTTTTTAGCTCAGGAAGTTCTGTCAGTTGCATGAAAATAAGAATTTTCCTGGTCTGCCCAGGGTCAGCTCCCCTCGGTCTATGCACTGCCTTGCTCCTTTGTTTTAAACATCCCTCAGCTCCTCGAAGGGCTAATGAAGGAAATGCTATTTCATTACTTTTGCTCTTAGCTCTTTAATGCATTAAGCATGGACATCACACGTCTTAAAATCTAGTCCCAGAAGGATAAGGAAGTACTCAGTAAATTTTGCTGTCACAGGGCCCCATGTACCACAGTGGAGTTCCTCCTTAGTTACAGTGATTGCCTGCCTACCCCTGAAGCTACAGAACAGGACAGAAGACGAGGAAACTGAATAAAAGACAAGAAACAAAGACAGATGGGTCAGAAAGGCACCAAATAAAGGTAAATAATGCAATGAGACATGATGAAATAGTTGCATAGTGTTGTTAGTCTACTTCCCTACAGAACTGAAAATGCTTAAAGTTTTGTTGGCATCAACATATTTCCTAAAATCCTTCCATCTCTTGGAATACAACGTCAGTGCATTCTTGGGGCAAGTTTGGCAGGTCAAATCTATGCAAAGCAAGCACATTGTAAAAAAAAAAATTTACAGTAATTAAAATAATTGACTAGGTAAGAAAAGACTACCCCAGTTAATTGGTCTTCACTGAAGAAACATTAAGCTTTAGGGAAAATGTATGTTTCATAGAAGTAATAAGTTATTAATACAAATGGAAATGCTGCAAAATGTAAAAGAGTGAGTAGTGGAAACTGTTCAAGTTGCTTGTGGAAGGGAAATTAGTGTGTTACTTTTCACCACTCTATCTATTAAGCTGTTATTGATTTAAAATATTAATACAGCACAGGAATAAAGATATGCCTTTATTTGTAATTTTCTGTCAAATGTTACTACTGTATGGAAAATGATTAATTGTATGTAAACATACATTGCAATTAATCAAAGCCACCTTCCACAACAAACAGGAGGGGTTTTTTTTGTTTTGTTTTGTTTGTACCAGGGATCAAACTCACAGCCCTGTGCTTGCAAGGCAGGCACCTAAGCCGTTAGCTAAATCCCCAGCCCCAAACAGGAGTATTTACGAATGTGTTTTTCAGTATTCTTACCTGGTTAAAACACACTCTTGTTATCCTCTTATAATATTAAGCAATCTACCTTAAAAGTCATGTTTCCTCTTGTTTTTGTAGACACCAGAGAGTTATTTATCACGTGGTGGTAATTTATGGTATTTGTATGTATAATGTGGCATTAATAAGTATCAAAATAACAAGACACATTTAAAAGTAGCTATTAGCAGTGCCTCCAAGGAGAAGATAACTGGTTCCCTGCACTGTCATACAGTTGCCTGTCACCCTGCTATGTCACTTGGGGGTTTCATGACAGAGTACACAGCAGGGGACTGAATGTTAGCTGCCACTGGCTAGGGCTTTAGAACAAACCGTGCTTGTGTGACAAAGACTCTGTTTCCCTTATTCTTTTAGAGCCTTCTCTGGAATAGGTGTAGTGGAGATTCTTCCCACCTCTTATGTCAGTTTCCATGCTGACTTTTTAAGCACTTCTTATTTAAAACAATGCTCAGTTCACAGGAGTTTGCAGAATGGTGTCAAGAGAGGTCCTGGTATTCATCAGTTTTCCCCAACAAAGCATCTTGAAAGTCCATAGTACAGAATCAAAATGAGAAAACTGACATTGGCACATGCTATGGTTTCAGGGTATGCATTCCTCCAGAATTCACACTTTGGGACTGAACCCCAAAAGTTTAGGTCTGGGTCCCTTGGGAGGTGATTAGGCCATTAGAAGTCCATCCTTACTAATTAGATTAAATCCTTTATAAAAGAGTTGTCAGAGTTATCATGTTACTGTGAGCCATGCGTACCCACATTTATAGCAACACAATTCCTAACAGCTAAGTTTTGTATGTGGCCTTTATGTCCATCAACACATGAATGGATAAATAAACTTGACTACAAAGAATGGTAAGTTTGAGACATTTGTAGAAGAACAGATGCAGCCTGAGACATAATGTTAAGTGAAAAAAATCAGATACGCAAGCTGAAATATCACATGGTTTCTCTCCTTTTTCCCCCCATGGTTTATTAAATGAGAAATCCAGAGCAGAAATAAATCAAAGAGCAAAAACAAAAGATAAATAATAGGAAATAGGGAGGTAAATCTTTTGCAAATGGGAAGGGGACCGAAGGATGGGATTGGGTGATGAGAAAGGGACCAGAGAGAACTAAGTTGTGTTGAGCACATGTGCCAACTCCCCCAGTGAACGGATAATTAGGAAACACAAACACCCACAAATAAAAACAAGCATTCAGAAAAGGAAATCATCAAAAAGCTGCCACCCCATTTCAGCTCTCCCATCAAGTGGGAACCCTTACACAGCACCTCCACAAGGAACATGGAGACACCAACTGGTGGCGGTGCCTCGGTCTCAGACCTTCCCATCTGCAGAGCTTTGAGAAATGCCTGTGTATTTACAAATTAACAGATCTCAACTGCACCTGTAATCTCAGCGCCCTGGGGTCAAAGGCAGGAATCAGAAATTCTAGCTTAGTCTGGTAAATTTACTTAGTGAGAACCTGCCTCAGAATAAAGGTGTAAAAGGACTGGGGAGGTAAGCTCAGTGTGATGACCCTGGATTCAATCCCCTCTACTGTAGAAATACAGATGAATAAATTTGAAGTCTCAGGTATTTTGTTACAAAAGCACAAAGCCAGCCCACTCTCCTGGTTAAAAAGGCTTGTTACAGCTATTTTGAAAAGACATTCTAAGCCCATCTCATTGCATGAGCTGAAGTAGACAAGTTAAATAAAGTAGAGAAAAAAGAAAAGTGGAGTGGGTCCTCTGAGGCTAGAATGCCTACCTCTTTTGTTGTCAAAGTTTCAGGCAACTACTTGTTTCCTTGACCTGTCTGTGACCTCTTCTGCGGAATTGAAATAAAGGAAGAAATACTGCTAACAAGAGCGTTACAATTTTAAACGCCACTAAAAAGAGTATTACAGATTAAATGCCAATAACAACAGCGCTGCAATTTTAAAATCTCTCCACAACCATTGTAAGACAATTGTGTGAAACCACCATTTAAGAATTCTTAGTTGCAGAAAAATTTACTCTCAATTGCTGATATCTTCGCCCTCAATCCAAACCCTATTCTTAGAAATTTGAACTTACAGATCTGCTTGTACCTATGCATACTTGAAAAAAATATATATTCGTTATTTTACTTTCAATTAAATGATGTAATTAATTATTTTAAAGATTGTGTCAAAAGTCTGCCTTTTATAATATTGGGCTGCAGTACTTTGAAGGTTTTGCCATTAAAATGCAGGTAGAAATTGAATAAAACTTGAAAAGTTTTATTGCCAAACTTGCAGGAAATAAGAAAATCCTTTATTAAAAAATAAAAATAAAACCCACAGTGACCTGTATAAACACAAAGGAAAAATTAAGATTGCCTTGAATATGATAAAATATTCATATTGAAATTGGAGATTAGACTTCAAGCCTACGATGAAGGAAATATTTATTTAAAATGGCACATTAAATAGATGGCAAAAATTATCCAGATATTAATACCGACTTGATATACACATTCACATGAGAAATAAACCACTTGAATGAAAAGCAGAGGAAATAACAAGCTACAAAACCTGTAGGATTTACTGGTAGAATAATCTTTCATTATAGAAAATATCTTCATTTACTATGTAACTATAATATTTAAAGAAAAATTTCAAATGAATTGATACAACATAGAAAAATATATCAGCCAGCTAAACGTGACTATCATAAATGAACTGTAGATTTGGATTAAGGACAGATTAAATTTTAAGAAAATAAAAAATAAAAATTTTGAAAGTACAAGCTCTCATGTGATACAGCAAATAGAAAATTAAGTACTTATAAATAAGAAAATAGAATTTGGCAGACATTACTGAAGAAATTACATAGAACGCAATATTTTAAGAATACAAGGGTCAAATAATATCAGTGCTTTTTTGCCTCACCTTTAAAATACCTTTCATTTATTTGCTACTAGATTCTATTTTATGAGAACTATACAGAATATCTGCTCTCATAACCTGTAAGTGGAAATCACTGTTACGTAACAACATATATAATCCATGTGATTGACCTTAGTCACTTCCAGGCCTTTTCTCTGATTTCAGTGTCGTTCTTGTAACTGTAGTCGTAGTGTGTGATGGAAGCCTTACCTCGGACCATGGAGCACAGGAACAAAGGCTGGCCAGAGAAGACAGGCCTAACAGCGTTTCTCTGTCAGAGCGGCAGGTTTGCTTCGACCTCTACTGCCTTCCATCCCACTTCAGAGATTCTAATGGTCCAGGGTACAGCTCAGGCATCAGGATTTTACAGCCACCCAGGGAGACTATCAAGTCTAGTCCAGGGTGAAAAATCACAGGGAGAAGTGGCTCTCAAATATTACTATGCGTCTACATCATGTGGTGAGCTTGATACACACAGTTTGGACTTGTCTCTAGGTGTGGTCCATGTTCCGGCAACATCAGCATCACACGGGGATTTATTAGAAATGAACACTTCAGTTATTTTTTTTGGCCCAAATTAATCAGAAATTCAAGGTATGGATCTAGAAAATTCTATTTTATAACCCCTTTGGTCTGATGCAGATTAAATATTGAGAACTTCTGCTCTAGGTGGAACCCTTTTGCCTGGGTTGACTCTCAGCTATGATGCTCCCTAGCTCTCTGCCTTCCATGAGCCACTTTGCCATTCCGTGCTTCTGCTTCATCATTTATAAAATGGGCTAATGGTACCTTCCTTGTAGCATTATGAGAGGAACAAAAGAATATGACTAGAAAAAGAGTAAAAGCTCAGTTTGTTAAGGCTTACTATACCAAGTTAAATTGGATTATGGAAACACATTTATAGCCTATCTTTTAATCACAGTAGCTATTCAGACTTGGACTCACTGATGTGAAAACTTGACGCAGAAAGCATTCATTTGAGGAGATTTTATCATAAGTTCTGATGCCCATTCCTATCTCCAAATATTTAAGAAAAAAATCTCAGGAGATTTCGATTGTACAGCTATTGAGATTCAGCGATTTAGATTAATTTGTTAAGCCAATTTATGTACACTTAGATAGATTTGTGACTTGCTGACTATTGGCAGAGTGGTGGACTTACATTGGTGGTGAAAGTTGACATTTATTCTCAGTTTGTTAACCAATGCCAGATGTGTGTGTGAGTGTATGTGTGTGTGTGTGTGTGTGTGTGGTTTCCATTATCTGTATGTATGAATTCATGGTCTCACTGGGAATTCAAAGAGGGTCATGCCAAACCTCAGTGGCTTCTACAATATAGAAAACCAAAACAAAAATGACTCACCTTACACTTTGTTTGCAAGTTGGTATTTCCACATTTATAAGGCAAGAACTAAAAGAGCTGTTTTTTAAGCGAGTTTTCTCAAATGAATATGATTACAAATTAGGATTCTATGCCTCAAAAAGGAAAATCAGACCAATGCAAAACCGAATGGGGACGTGAAAGATGCTCTTGACTAAAGAATGGAATTTCAGTGGTGTTTTTGTCCCTATTGAGCGTGCACCTCAGTCCTCAGCCCCTCTGGACCTGTGCTGTCTCCATCTGACATGTAAAGAGAGACAAGAGGAATCTGTGGTGTCCGGTGTCCTTACTGACTATCGTGTTTTGTAATAATCATGGTTTTCTCTTCTGACATTCCCTGTATCTTATCAACATCAATCAAGTTTGGGCTTAAAGTTGTTCAGAAGAACTGATAACAAAGTTACACCAACATGCATTTTTACCTAACTGTTTATTCTCTTCCTACGTGTTTATCAAGTACATGTCACGTGCCACTGCCCTAGGTACAAGGCACTGCATAGAACCAAAACAAGTAATGCATATTTTTTTTTCCCATGGAGTTGATAATGTTTCCCAGAGGAGTCCAGCAGCTTGTGTTAGACAAAACAGAGCTGTGTGAATTCTGCACCATTTTGCATTTGCATTCTCACACATGTAACAGAGAAGATGGGAAAAAAGTGGAAGAGAGGATTGGAAATCTGACAGAGATGAAGCTTTTTTAATCACAGTCAGAGAGGAAGATTCTAATAAGTCACCCATTCCACCCAGTTATTTCCTTATTGTAGTTTGTCTCCAGACTTCTGTATTTAGGGCACATTTTTGACTACTAAAATTTATGCGGCATATTGAGAAGTGGTATCCATTTACATCATTACAGAACTATTTATTTGATAAGTCACTTGCAGAAATCAACGAACTACAGTATTCAAGTGAGATCTGCCACATCCATTTTAATTTTTTAAAATAAATTTTATTTGACCATCAACTCATTCAAATATCATCTGTGGCTGCTTTCACGCTAAAATGGCAGAGCTGAAGACTTGCGGTCCTGTATTCCCCAAAGCCTAAGATATTTACAACTTGTATAGAAAAAGTTCCTGGCCCCTGCTCTTTAGCAGAGTTGTTATGTGAGAATGAGACTGGCTGTTTAAACATAAGGGCCGTGGGAGCCCTGGGAGGGTCTTACCTTTTCCCTAGTAACTTCCAAATATTGTACTAGGAGTCCTTTACCTGATAGAAAAACCTGTCTGTATGATCCACTCGTTATTTTGCTGACAAACACCAGTAATATGCAGGTTTTAAAAATTTGCACATTATTCAACATTTTGGCCACTCCCTGTTGATGACTTGCTATGCTAGCTAGCTGCAGAAACCAGCCCAGAGATACTCAGTTCATTGCTCATACCAGTATCCAAGTACTCTTGCTCACACACCCTTAAAAGGATTTTGAAAACCCGTCAGCACTCCCTCACACATTTCTTCCATCAACAACTAAAACTGGTCCTATGTTTAAATAGAAGTCACAGATATAATTTCTAGGCCTTCCTGAAGTAGGACATTTTAAGATAAAGTGGTTACATCTCTATCTAGATCCAAAGCAATCAAAATGCTACAGCCATTGGATAGCATCCTCATCTATGCAGTGGGTGCTTAGAATCTACCCCCAATACCCTTCACAGTGAATACCTTTGTTCCCTGGCTGCCTGGAGGGTGCTGTCACACATAAGTTTCTCCGCAGGAACTCATTTTGAGGGAAGGGGTTACCCTTGACTGAAGATTGCACACTCCCCTGAGGAGACAACTGGAAACCTGCGGCTATGTGCTGTGGAAACAAAGAGACCTTGCTGGCCCCTTCCTGCATTGGGCCTCTCTGGGATGGGCAGCAGCCTGTCTAGCAACTAATCTGCAGCCATGCTTTCCCTCAGCCCCACAGTGTGGTCCCCAAGCTGTCCCAGGAAACTCCTGCGTGCACACCTCAGCTCCAGACCCTGGCCCTGGATCTCCATCTTCCAAAGTGTATGACTAAGCTCTTCTGCAGCATTCGAAAATCTCATGCTACTTTTCCCTAAACTTCCATTTCCATTCCGCTTTGCCCACATAATTTTTGCTACTATCGTATGTTTTAATAGTTTGAAGCCTTTTATTGATCACCCTGTCATCCTTTCTTGCCATGAAGTTACTATACACATTAAATTTTCATTTTAAAAAAATGCCTATGATCATAAGGCTTTATGTGTTAAAATGTCCTCTGGACTGAGCGATCTTTGCAATGATGACATAAATACATTACAAATTTTGATAAATATTGTGCATAAAAAATAAAAGTAGAAGTGCGTTTCTGGGGATAATGATTTCTATTTTTAATTAGTGTGTATATGTGTGAGCAAACATGTACTGCTAGAATGAAAGTTCTATTCCATTTTGAGCTTTATTTTTATAGATAGTAAACTATGGTGCTCATGGAAGTCATGTAAATCCGTAGAAGGGAATGGGAGGACTTCTCCTCTGGTGTAGCAGTGCTCTTCTTTAAACTTCTTCTGAAGAGTTTACTAAAAATCATAGACTGATAAAATGCAAAAAAAATATTTGAATGGCTTATGAGCTGACAATGCAATCAGATTCTCGTTTAGCTTTGTTGAAAACAAAGCAATGGAGATACCTTGACTTCCAGAAGGGTTTGTCATCCAGTAATTAAAGTTATTCCCTTTCTCAACCCATACGTTCTGGTTCAAATTGTTCTTTTCTCTCATTCATACAATCCAAGGGGCCACGGGAGCATAGGAAAGTTGGCAAGTGAATTGCAGCACGGGCTCTGCCGAGAATGCAGAATGGGGTACTTACTGGCACCAGGGAGGCCTTGTCTACCATATCTGGGTCTGAAGTCCACTTTCAAACAAAGTAATCTGGAGGCGGGCACTTCCAAACTAGCCTTTCCAGAGAGTTCCACCAAAAGCTGAATCTTCCCTCATGAGCACATCATGCCCATTGGAAGCTCTCTATGTCACATTTGTACCAAGCTCTGAAAGATTTCTCCCATCTTGTTGAAGTCCTTGGCATAGACTTGAATTGTAAGTAGACATTTAATAAAGACTGGGAAAAACTTGCAAAGGAAGTGACTTTGGCACCAGCTTATCTGTCCTGGGAACCCTCTTGCTATCTCATTTCCCCCAGTGAAAAGCAGGGACATTGCAGCATTCCTAAACAGTGTAGGTCTCTGGAAGGAATTACAAAATCTCATGCATCCTCAAATAGGCAGCCTTGTATCTCAGAGTGAGCTTCCAGCTATTTCAAAGAGCATAGCTTTTCTGTCACTGGGCATGATATTAAAAGGAAGAATGAAAAGAATAATGGACAAAGGAAAAAAAGAAGAGTGAGTTTGAGAGTGGCTTTTAAGGAATTTTGGTTGTATTTATTCTCTGTTCTCTTGTACCTCTTCTGTTAGCCATGGTGACAGCAAATTTTTTCTAAAGAAAATGACACACTTGAATGGTATGGAAGCCAGGGAGGAAATATTACCCGAGGTCAAGAGCAGTCTCTTCTGGGCTGTCCTTGAGCCTGGTGGAATATTTCACTCACTACATGAATCTTCCTTGTGGCTTCCTTTTCTTTGTTCAAACAATCATTTTCCAAGGGCAATAATTGTGGCAAAATTATTGATCATAGAAAGGTTAAGGAACACATCTATTTGAAATTTCCACATAGAAGTTGATAAAACCATAGGAAAGTTTTAACCCAAGAAATTCAATTAGAATCCTCATTCTTCCTGCATTTCCTTCGGTTGTCTATTTTTTTCTTGAAGTGTATAAATAACCTCTGTTTCTTTGATCCATTCTCCTAGGCATAAGAGATTAATGAGATTTTTTTCTCTTCTACCAGTAAACAAAAAAATGTAGTAATTCACATTTATTATCTTAATATCTCAGATACCTCTTCTTAAAAGTTGTACATGTGATTATTTTAAAGAAGTTCAAATTTGAAATCAGAAGACTTAACATTGACTCTGGTCCATTTAAGCATATTGAACTTTTGTTTAATTATCTATAAAATAGTGGTAATAACCTTTCTGTATGACACTATCCTACATATATGACAGATGTGTATGAACAGTATAAATACAATCAAAATGTAAGCCCAGTAAAATTAATTCTCCTTTTTTCTGCTTTTATAATGTAACTTTTGTAAGAAAAGAACACAAAAGATTTTACAAGCTTAGTCTTACCAAAAAAAGCAATTCACATGTCATATCTGTAAACATTTATTTATTTATGAATTTAATAATGAAGAAAATAGAAAAACAGGTTCGCTGATCATACCAGCAATTTTATAGGCATAGTATTTGTAGAGGAAGAATCAAAACAACACAACACTGAATTTCACAGTTAGATTGTAGGATTATGTTACAGGATTTTTTGATGAAATATGTTAAATATAAAAATAATTCAATGCAATTTTCATTCAGCATGTTGTACAAAACTCATTTTTAATGTGACTAACAAGTTTACAATCTTTCTCTTAAGGTGCCATATATTCAAAGTGCTCTGTAACATTAAGATTGAAACCAAGGAACAAATACTGCAGTGCTCCATTGTAATACAGCCCCAAAATAAATGAAATTAGATGTAAAGTAAATTAAATCCACTTATAAAACAAGACAATGAAAGAGATCTATGATGTTCAGTGAATAATACTTCAAGACAGACTGGTCAGAAATAATTTTTCATATACACTCTAATACAAACATAACATAAATGAGCATATGGTTGAATCTTCTACTTTATAATGATTACCATATCCTAGAGAAAGTAAAAGGGAAATTGAGAAAGAAAAAGAGATACAGAAAAATGAGACAAGACAAAGAGAGGAAAATGAAGTTCACAATTCTTTAACAATTCATTTCTTTCAGAGACTAATTCTCAGTACCACCAGTAGTCCCTGAGAGCAGCTTCCAGACTTTGGTATACATCAGAATGACTGCTAGGTCTTGTGAAATCACAGGCTGTTAGGCCTTTCCACTGTTTCTAATTTCACAGGTATGAGAAAAAGAAACCAGAAACAATTTTTGGTGGATACCGATATTCATCATTAAATGACCAATACAACATCTGGCCCATGCCTAATCCTGTGTACTTTTTGAGTACTCAATATCTACATCACTGATTATGATGAAAAACATTTATAACAATGATATGCCTAGATCTCACCTATATAGAAGTATAGATAAGACTACAGAAGAGCCAGCATGGATTGCACGAAGAGTTTGGAAGTGGTTTTCAACTTTGGTTACTTTGCAGAATGAAGTAAAAAATGTGTGTCTTTGTGCATGCGTGTGTGCATGCATGTGTGCATGTGTGTGTGTGTGTGTGTGTAAGAGAGAGAATCAAAAAATATTTAATGTTTACATTTAAAAATTTATTACAGTAAAAGACACACTGATATTTATCCCCCTCAAAATACGCCCTGTCACTTCAATTACACTTGGCCCATCATTCTCGGCACTTTTGGAAGCTGTTCTGGAAGCTGTTCTGGAATCTTCTTTCACGACTGTATTTAGTTGTGCAGTCACAGACACCTTGAGGTCCTGAACTGACTCAAAATTGTAACCTTTCATGGTCATTTTGACTTTGGAGAAGAACCAGAAGTTGCATGGAACCAGACACAATGGATAAGGTAGATGAAGAAAGGTGGTAGTGTTTTCACAAGCCTGCCTTTTCCATGCATAGCTCTCCAGCAGCAGCATTCACCATATTTTTGAATGCACCTCATAAAAACTCAAAAGAGGACTTCCAGAACTGCTTCCAAAAGTAGCGAGACAGAGACTGTTGGCAGCCCTAGTGATCCCACTGCAAGACAGAGCAGTGGAACGGAGCAGTGAACCTGGTGGATTGTTCTGGCTAGTTTGAGTCTATAGTTATTGCGGATTGTACCGCTTTAGTCAAAGTGACGTAACTGATCTCAGCAAGTTGTTCTTCCTGGTATATCAAGACTGAGATTGCCTAGGGGACACAGAAGATGCTATATAGGCCAGTGCCAAAGAGCCAGGGGCTGGGCCAAGTAGGCAGCCACTTCTCATGTCCAATAAATTGAAGAGGTAAGATCTTGCAACAAACTAAAACCCCAGAAGCTAACTATGCCTGGAAGACAGCTCTGTGAAGTGGTCATTTCCACAAGGTTCTAAATACCAGCGATAAAGCTACTCTCCATAGGCAATTTACAAGTGACAACCCATGAATTAAATGAATTAAATGAAAATATGTATAAAATGAGAAGACGCTGAAACAAGACCCAAGCCCAGACATTCAGCTCAGCACAGGCAAACCCGGGGGTGGTGAGGTGGGACAATCTGAAGGCCACCCACCTGGCTTCTCTAAAGTAGAAACAACAAAGCAAATGAACAAGGCTCTAGAAAAAAAAATCAAATCAGGAATTATTTCTCAGATAACTCTAGATATGGTGACCATAATGAAAGACATGCTTGGTGACTCTAGAGCAGAGATAGATTAAAAAAAAATAAGAACAATGATGGAACAACTTTTTGTGAAGCGAGGGGAAGTAACTTGAGAAGAACTAATTGAAATATGTTATCTACTATAATTTTTTTAAATTTAGGCATTCATTTTATATTCTGAGATACATATGGATATATATGCATATAGGCATGTGCGCATATGTATATTATTCACCTAAAACTAATGATCCATCTAAATGATTCGTCTAAAACTAATGACATCTGAAGTTCAGGGGTACAGTCCAGGGTTGAGTCATTTATGAAAGTGTCCTAGGAAAGGCTAGAATGTAGACTGGCTGGAAAACTGCTACTTCTGAACAATTCCTTTCACCCCCTCATCTGAAGAAATGTGTGTCCTGTTGGTCACAGTTATGTAGAGAACATCAAAGAAATCAGAACCCCTAAAGCCACACTGATGCTCATCTAAAAACTAATACTGGGGAGTAATTTAGAAAGCAGTGTGATTATTGATTTATTATGGACTACAGGGTTAGCTCACAAGTTTGAAATAACTGCATTTAGGAAGGTGAGCTGCATGCTAATTTACCCAAGTTTCTGTTCCAATCAGTGACATCAACTAGAGTCTCTTGAATGTCAGCATGTGTGGCTCGGGGCTACAACTATCGAGTATAATTATTATATTTATTTTACTTATCTAAATTATTTACTATTTTGATTTATATATGAGTCGCCCCATAAATAAGGCTCCCAGGGACAAGACACTGCATGCTGCTCTCACAAGTCTACCTGAGACAGAAACATATACAAAACAAAGGGCATTTTGAAATAAGGTTTCCACTTTAAATTACTGCTCTGGAATACATAGAATGAATATTTCCATGTTTAAATAAGTATACATGCAATGAAATCCTTTTCTGGAAGGACCTAGAGGTTTGAGCAATCTTCATTTTATTTTTTAATTCTAAAATTTTATTAGTAAAGCTAAGATGTGTAATAATTATATTCATCTTGGGGAACTGGTACCTATGCATATTGTATCTTGGTTCTTTTTCATTTTAAATTTAGTTTTTCTCAATTTTTTATTCCTGCATAGTTTGTGATACATAGTAAATACATCCATCAAGGCAACCATCTGAGACAAGCACAGTGACTTATAAAAAAAAGAAGATAAAATCTAACATCAACTGAGATGCTTGGGTAGAAATTTCTCCAGGCTTTATGTCTTCTGGAAGACACTTTTTAAATATCCTGAAAAATAATGAAAAGATTAATAGTACTATGGATATAGGCATTTAAAATAGCAGACTATTTTCTTTCTACTACTTCCTAGAAAGTAGATCGTAATGATAATTAAGATGTGAGGACATAAAAGCATCAATGAAATACTAGATATGCAAAATAAGTTGTGGTCTTTAGTTCCACTTCTAGTATTTATGTATCTAAGCAGTATATATTGGAAAAATACCTATTTAGGCTTTATATGTAAAACATATACAGACACTGAACCTTTTAATACTATAGAAACAAAGGCATAGAGCCCATTTAAAGGTCAGTGATCACTAATAACCATTGTTCTTGCCTTTAAAATGGTAAAGACTTCTAGAATCCTGGAAAAGAGTTTGATCCTTTGCTTCTGTGGTCTGTACCTTGTGGCACATTTCATCTTTGAGACCTTGTCACAGACCCACAGATCTCACTCCTTTGGGGAGCTGTGTTTGCAAAGATAGGGTGTGATTTTAGAGTCACAAAGGAATCTACTTGGGTTCCCAGGCCTGCTTTGGTCTCTCCTCCATCTCCCCAGTCCTTCTCTTCAAAGGCTGGGACCGAGTGCCACAAAACAGAAACCCGTGTACACTTGTCTGAGCAGCAGACAGCAGACAAAGGTACACACCAGCCATGAAGAGAGGAGACCCATGCCACGGCTTTCATTCAATCCTGCACACAGATCCGACTCCAACTCACCATCTGCTACAGAATCTCTCAGTCCTTCCCGCTGTTCAGGGAGCATCTGCACTCTTGTCGTGTCTTTGTACCATATGCTTTTGCTTCTCTCGGGTTCCAGACAAATCAGACTTCACAGGAAGCATGGCCACCACCTCTGGACTCCCTCTGCTGGGCTCTGACACTCTGTCTTGTGATGACTCTTCAGCTGCCCCTGTTACCTGCCCAGGGTCACTACCCCCTGGCCCTGCCATGGCTTGAGTGGCCTCTGCTTCTCCTCCCTCTCCATCCTGTCCTAGCCTCCGGGCCTCCCCTGCCCCCTTGGAAGGTTCTGGAAGCACTCCAGCCCCAGCCTTTTCTGTGGAAGCCACTGTCACTTCCCCCCTGCTCAATGTGGTCTCCTCTGCCACCACCCTCTCCTCAGCCACTGCTTTTTCTAGCCCCTCACCCCCCTTGAGCCTGATTCCCTCCTCAGCAACATCTGAAGAGGAGGTGGCTCTATTTGCTACTGTTTCCCCCTCGGCTGTCTTCAAATCTGCCAACACCTCCTTCCTCCCGACAGCTGTCCCTGCCACTCTTCTCTCTTCAGCATTAACCGTTCCTCCTCCTGTGGCCCCGTTCCTCTCTGGGTTGCTGTCCTCCATCGCTCCTGTTTCTAGCAAGGACTTCCGATCCCCCTCCTCCTCAAGGTCCTCATCTTCTGCTTCCACATTGAGCTTTTTTGCCAAACTGCCATCTCCCTCAGGCACAGGCTCCGGGGTCACTGTCATGGCCTGTGTTCCTTCTGGCCCCTGCCTAGACCCTTCCTCAGCCCTCCCGGCCAGTCCAGCAAGGCCACTGTGATCCAGGGCTGTGCACTCCTCAGCCTGACCTGCGTCTGGGATGGTCAGGTCAGACACTGTCCTCTCACCCAGGTTCTCTTTGCCAGGGCCTTCTGATGGCCCCTCTCCTCCATACCCAGGCCCTTCCCCCTGCTTGGAAGGGGCCGTGGGCTTCTGGCCTTGCCGCTCTGCCCGGCCTTCGTACTCTGTGTCTCTGGCTTCCCTCAGTCCTTCTTCTCCTTCTTTCCTCAGCCCTGTTATTTTTTCAGGTGTCTTTTCAAATTCAGTTGTTGCTTCCAACAAACCAACCACTCTTTCTGCAGGAGAATCTTCTAGAAGCTCCGTACCTTCAGTCAAGTCAGTTGCCTCTGTGGGTTCTACATCTTTGGCATCAGATTCCTTTTCATTTCTGAGTGCTTTTGCCTGCTCCTCGCATCTTGTGCCCTTCGTTGTTTTCCTCTCTTCCTCTTTAAGTTTTTGCTCTTCCTTTGATGCATCTTCATCCTTCAGTGCATCTGCCCAAGTCACCACCTTTTTCTCAGACCCAGTTTCCCTCAGGGATGTTGCAGGCCTCTCAGCTTTCCTCCTGTCTTTTGCTACATCTAATTGCTCAGGTAACATCTCGCCTTTGTCATCTTCCCTATTAGGTCTCAGCTCAGTCACTATCTCCTCCCTCTCCATGGTTTCCTTAGGAAGATCCACAGAGCTGCTGTCAGAAGCCCGCATGGGACTTGCTGCCCTCTCAGCCTCTGCTGTTGAGGAGCTCGAGGGTATTTCTGCTTCCAGAACTTCTGTCCCCTCTTTGTCTGACTTCTCTTCCCTCAGTGTTGCCTCTTCTGCCCCATCCTCTTTCAAGGATTCTGCATCTTCCACAGAGGCTGTGTCCTCTGGCTCTGTGGGTGCTTTCTCTCCCCTTCCATCCACATCTGGCCTTTCAAGTCCAGTCTCGCTCACAGCCACTTGTTTCTCAGCCTCTCCTATCTCTGGAGTACTGGCCTGTCTCAAGATCACCTCTTCCTGAGGATGCTGGGAGATCTGTACGGCGCTGTCTGGAAGCACTGTCTTCTCTGAGCCCTGCTCCTCTGTGGGAGAAGCTTCATTTTCTGTCTGCCGCAGTACCTGATCTTCAGCAATCTCCTCTCCACTCAGGCTCACGGAGTCTCTCGCTTCTGCTTTTCCTATGTGGTCTAACTCCTCTCTACTCAGCCTTCCATCCTCTCCCTCACCTGCCTCTGCCTCACTTGCCAGGTCCACAGGGATCTCTCTTGCCACTGGTAATTGTTCAGCTGATACTGGCTGCTCTGCTGTTGGCTTCCACTCCCCCAAGGGAAGCTCATTAGCCCCTGCTTTCTCCCCCTGGGCTGCAACCCTTTCATCTTCCATTAGGTCAGCGTCCTGGTATTGGAGGCCTTTACCAGGTTCTGTTTCTTCTTTCTCCAGAGTGTGTGCTTCTTGGGTAATTTGCTTGGACTCCTTGTTTGAGTTGAGCACTGCCCTTTCCTCCACCACTAAGTTCCTAATTGATGCTGCAAAAATAAGATGAAAAGCCAAGGTTACTTCAAAACAGACAAAGGAGAAGATAGTACATATAATTTTATGTAATATTTACATCACGAAAGATTGACATGTTATCAAGGAGTCACGCATATTATGTATGAAACCTTGGCAAAATTAGTTCTATGGTGCTACTAACTATAATAGTCACCATGATTTAATTAGGGCCTTTCATTATGAAAACAAAATCTTTAAAATTTTATGAATGTATTGCTATTATACATTGATATTAAGGTAGGCATCAGAAAGGATAGAAGTAAGCAAGCAAAATCCCTCCATTCCTGATGCCTTAAGATAAATAAATTCTCTCTCACCCCCCATTTTTGTCTCTTTCTCCCCATATACCTAACACATACATACATACATCCTAACTTCCCCCTTTCACTTGAAATATAATACTAGCAGAAAAATGCATTAAAATAATATTCAATTTTCTTTAAAGCCATCATTTCCTATTGCACCATAATATGATTGTTTTCTAACTATATTTCTGCTGCTACTCATGTGGTCATACAACAACACAATCATACCACAGAGAGAGTAATTGAACCATATATCACACCTACATTTTAAAGCTACTATATCTAGATTTAGTCATCAAAAAACTTTGCAGCTCAAAGTAAGACTCTTTACTAAAGACACCAATTTGTATTACAGGTCAGGATACCTACCATCGACATTTAGAAATGGATTTGCCTTTGGCAAAATAGGATCACAGCATAAGACAGACTTTGTAGTCTGGGATAATTTTCAACATGAATGACATTGTTGAAGTATTTAACAATGCTCATCAATGATTTTCTGGCAAATCCAGGTCTATTACCTATCACCTATATAGGTTAGTACATTTTTTAAAAGGCTTGAAATGAATTTCTTATTATTTAATGAAGACATATATTCTTGAATGATCCATGTAATCTAAGGAAATGTGTATCATGCTTGCTACCCAGTTTTCCAACCAAAGAATAATAGGGAGGTAAAAGATTCCAAAATGTTCATCCTAACAATTATATTATTCTAATCTCTTTCATTTATAAAAGACACTGGGATATATATTGTAAAATAAATTATCAGGCCAGGGTGTCAGCCTTCGAATTATGTAAACTCATGAATTAAGTGTCTTCCTCATCTTTTCTTAACAGTGTGCTTTGCTGGTTAGTTATCTTATCTGCAATACATCACTGGCAATGTCAGAGACATCTCAGTCCTGTTCTTCCCTAGGCTTAGGACCTGCTCCAGGACTGTTTCCACTCCATTGTGCCTCCTAAGGCAAACATGCCTAACTGTAGTTGGATTCCCAGTCTCTTGCCAATCAGTATGATAATGCATTTTAAGGTAAGGTGATAACAGCCAATGTGACATTTTGCTTTAAGAATGTATTTGCAAGGTAACTTTCATTGTCTTCTTTCAAAGGAGGAAAATAGAAATTTCAGATCCATCATTGGGGCTGAGGCTGACATTTTTTAGGTGGGCTTCTGTGTATATCACAGAGATTATTTCCTAAATTGTATCTAAAAACTCCCAAAATGAAGTGTAGGATCTAACTGTTCAGAGTACATGTGGCAAATTCATACAGCCCATTTTATTTCACTACAGATTAATGCTAAATTCAGAACCAATTATATTGAAACAAGAAACAACATGTGTCCATTCTCTCTAATAGTCTATATTGCTGCTCTCCAAATTCCCACATGAAAGGATTATTAAAAAGTCAGTTTTGAAAATCACGTCAATAATACCTTTTGCTTTACTAAGATGTCCTCCAAATTTATGGGTTAATTAAAGAATATTCAGAAATGTCAGGATATAAAGTGGCTTAGTCACTGTGTAATAATATATTGTCTAAATTCTGGGAAAGAAAGTACTAAGGGCAACCAACTGAGTTATTATATGAACATGCATGCACACACATGCACATGCACACACGCGCACACATGCGCACACACATGCACACGTACGCACACACACGTTATAGGGAAGTTAGGACATTCCTGAAGCAAGGGAATAAATGAAGTTTTTCTTAGAATTCAGGTATAAAAAGGTGATGCATGGTTTTTGATAATAATCTCATAAGGTTTTTTATTCAAACCTTATTTGCAAAAAAAAAAAAAAAAAAACTTGAGAGCAAACAGTATTTACAGGTGAACAACCTGATTTAGTGGGAAGTGTGTACCAGGATGTCAAGCTTCTAGAGAACGCCAACTCCACCACTTACTCAGTGTGGAGCCTTGGGAAATCACACCTGTCCAGTCTTTCACTTCCTTACCTACTCTTCACCGGCAGAACTCTTGTGGTGGCAGGTGAGACAGTTCACATAAACCCTTAGCGCGCTGCCGGGCACGCGGAACACTAGCAAAGCTTCCGCACTCTCAGCCCACAGCTTGCCTCATCTAGACTTTCTAGTTCGAATTAGACTTGATCCATCATCACTATTCCAGCTGTTCTTTGTGGGGATCAGGACTAGAATTCCTCTGATGAAATGTCCACTGTGAAAGCTTAGGGTCCCTCTCCTGTAACTCAGCCCATTGCTTCCTTGAGTGTCATCTGGCCCTCGGGATGCCTAGTAAGAAGTGGAGTTGGTTTTGAGTTCTCTACCACTGTCCATGAAGCCTTGGCTGGCTAAGTTATTCACGTAAAAATAGGATGAAATCTCAAATGTCTCTTGGCTCTTAATGATACTCATGAAGCATCAGAAGCGGCAATAATACAGTCAGATAATGCATGTGTTTAGTCATGAATGAGGTCATGCAATGAAAAAATGGCCACACATGTGCTCACACACACATTCGCATCAGAACATTTTTAAGAAGTCATCCGCTACATGTGAGAAAGCCTGATTTCGAGGACGTGAGAAGTTTGCCCAGATACACATGGTCATGGTCTATGGAATGCATCCCTAATTGGCAGACTTCCAAATGCAATACTCATCATCAACAGCCAAGTCCTATACTGATGGCAGAGAATCCTTTCCTAATTAAAAGAAGAACGAGAGGTTCAATGAATCATTGTGAGGTACGATGTGTCTCGGCTTCTGGTGTCTCCAAAGATGGCAAAGCCACCTCACTCGCCCATGAGCTGGGAGCTGGGAATCAAGGCAGATCTCAAAATCTCCCACCAGAGACTGAGAAGCCAAAGTCCTTTTTTTCATCATAGGCAATGAAGTATTGAAAAAATAATAAAATTCACAGCTGATGTCAATTTCCACACTCCCTTTAGGCCTCTCAGCTACCTCCTGCCATCGTGTTCATTAGTTGAAAAGTGGAAAAAAAAGGGTGACAGGAGGAAGACATAAGGACAGAAAGATGAAAGATGGGAATGGGCTGTCTTTTGCAGAGCATTTCTGAAGGTAGTAAGGTGCCCTAACCTCCACTGGCGTCGATCCCCAGCCTCCTCTTGGGCATCCCTCCCTGTCACCTGGGATAACACCAGACTCAGCATCATAGTGGCTGTGGCAGCCAGCTGCCAAGGCTTCACTTATTATCTGTCCAACTGATTGGAGATTCTGCAAAGTATCAAAAGGTACAAAAACAGGTCATGGGAATGTCGCTGAGCTATTTCACATCATTTAAGCAAGTGGGGTCCATTTAAATGTACTGACATTCACCTGTGACCTTGTTTCAAAATCCGTGAAGATTAAACAACTCCCCTGCTATAATTTCACAAAGAGAACCCCAGATACAGAGAAAGCTCATGATGTAAAGAGATATACCCAAAGAAACACTTGTGTTAAAAGAAAGATAGAAAGAAAGAAAGAAAGAAAGAAAGAAAGAAAGAAAGAAAGAAAGAAAGAAAGACGAGCACAAGAAGCGGTGACAGTTTGCCAAATGCACAAGTGATGAAATGACTAAAAAAAATCAGTTTAGTTGCCTTTTACTTTGTAGGAACGTGTGTTGTGGCTTTTACGACACCAATCATCACTGCTCTTTTAAGTTGCTGAAATGACTAGAGCTGACTACATTGTGTACGTTTCATCCATTAGTAAGTTTTAGTGATTTGACCTCAGTCTCACTCCCCATCGACGAAAGCAAGAAAAACACAGTACGTGATTCCTATAAACTTGACAGTTCAAGCTGATGCGTAAATTCCAGTTATCTGTAGGTGATTACTTGCATGGACTTCAGGATCTTTTATTGAAGCCCTCACATTCTTATGCTACCTATCACCCTGTATAAGTTTTTTGCTTTACATCTAAGCCTCAGTTTACCTGTCTGTCAAAAAGAGACATCAACTCAGTGGTCATTGAGAGGATTAAGTGAAGTAAGGTACCATCCAGAGGAGTGATGTTGAAGCTTTTAGAGACCAAGTGCCCACACAGCAGCCCAAAATCCATTCGTTTATCTCGAGTTGCCAACTCTGCAATTAAATCTGGATACTGGATGCTCCAGCTGCTGGGGATATCTGGGTACCACCTGGCTCGTGTGCCAACAGAAAGGGCTCTGCATGCCACAGATTCGCCAGCACTGGTCTAGAGTATTGCTATATCCTATCTGTCAGCAAGTTTCTGGGCCCTTAAACAATGGTACCCATGATGAGAAGCACTTTTGTTATAAGTATTACTATCCAGTGTTGGTATGAGCTAGGCAAAACTGTAAAGTCAATTAAGTTTGCTTTTAGTTTCTGGCTCTTTCCTACCTCCAAGCTTGCTTTCCATCTGATGACTCAAGTGTCTAAATCCCTGACACCTAATGAGATTTCTTTCTTGTTAACAAAAGCTGCCTTGATAGCACTAGACCTAGATCTACTTTCTGAGATAAAGACATGCGGTCTCCAAAATTTCTGTCCTACTTTTTCCCTAAATTGCTTTCCCTCTTCCTGCACATCTTCCTTCCTCCTTTGCTTTGTTCTTGTTTTCCTTCCTTTGTCCTTTTTTGACATTCTGATACAGCTAATCTACCAGAGCTCAAAATTTTTCTCTTGCTTAGAGTGAATTACTAAGGGATGATATGTGTTGGTTCCTCTGTGTCTGGAAACAAGCAGTGAGATATCTGCCTCCAGTGGGTTTCAGCAGGAAAATGGTAGCTTAACTATATTTACCTTACCAAGAAAAACACAGAAATTGCAGAGGGGCACCATGCAGTTCAAATCCATTCTCTTTAAAGATTATTCCCACTTCATGAAATACATCAGATAAAAACCTTACACTGCAATAATTTGGAGATGACATCAATTCATGATAATTATGCTACAGTTAGATTTGTTACCCAGTTTGCTAATTGAAATTTTTATTTTAGGAAGTTTATAAACATTATGTATGCCTATAGAAACACTATGTCAAGAGTTTAAATAAGCAGTACGTTTATCGATGTGTATGAATTTGGCTGACGAAGCTATGGAAATCCCAGGGATAGTAGGAAACAAGAGTGTGACTTAGTAACAGTTACATGAAGTTTTGTTTCATCTGTAGCATCAAGATACTTAGATTTTTCCAAGTTGTCTATAGTCTATAAAGAAATATGGCTTGCAATCATAATAAGTAATAATAATAAGCAATAATGAAACCATCAATATCAACCAAAAGACAATTCTAAGAAGCCAAACAATGCTAGTATAATTTGAAAACTACAACGCACTCCAGATTGCTGTGAAGCCTGTGCTCCGTGACCCTTGCTCCTCTCTGCTCTCTCACCCCAGAGGAGGCTCAGGAAGTGAAAGCCAGCCGGTATAGTTAGGTCCTGTCTCATTCAGGTTCCACGAGTGTGGGACTCTGGCCTAACTACAAAGACTTTCTAGTTGTGAGGTCAGAAAAGGCCTCCTTTGGTCACTTTTCTCACATGCTCTTCTGAAAATGAGACTTAAAAGCAAGCACTTGCCCAGGGTCTGAAATCAACTCCTTTCCACCCATACTAAAGGAGGCCTAGATGTGCTGAGCCTCCAGGGACAGTGATGTGACCTGTCACTTCATTCCCACTGCCTCTACCTTTCTTCATCCTTTAAGGCTCCAGTCCTTTCTTTCTCATAAAGGTGTCTGAAAAAAGCGAAGGTGATTGTCACTTTTCACACCATCACAGAAAACCAGAATCATCCACTACAAAAACTGCCTAGAAAAGCATGTTTGCATTCAGATTATATAGGATATGGCAAAGCACAAGCCAAAACACCAGAGTATTTCAGATTACAATCTTAGCTTTTTATTATGAAAATTAATGTATTTTAAAGTAATGCATATTGTACTTCCTCTAAGTATGAAAATAGCATAAATTCACCTATCTATATTTGAAAAGATAAAATCGTACAAAGAAAACAAAATCTTCCATAGTTTCGCCAGAGAGAACTACTAGTTAACATTTTTGATGGATTTCCAAGTATTTTCTTGCTCTACTCTTACTGTTGATAGCATCTCACATCTCTTTATTCATTTAGCAATACATTATATTTTCCCATATAATTAAATAAAAAATATTAATAAACATAGAATGTTCTGATAAAGTCTTACTAGAACTTAATTTGCCAATTACCTATTATTAGATATAGAGTTATTTCCATTCTTTTGTAATTGCAAAACTTTAATATATGACTTTCAATCATTTTTGATACATATTTAATTCCTTAGAATTAATTTTTGGAATTGAAATTGCTGGGTCAAAATGCATGAAATTTTTAGAAGCTCTTGATACCTGTTTCTCAATGTTCTAGATAGAAAATGCCAATTGCCAATCTTATCTATAACGACTGAAGTCTTGTGTTGCTGCATGACTTGATAGTTTAGCAATTGAAAGGTGATGACAATTATATTCCTGTCTTGGTTGGCTTACTTTCCTCTTGTGGATTTCCTGCTATTCCCCCTATTTTCCTCTGGCATGGTGGTCACCTCTTACTGATTTGTAAGGACTCTTTATGTACACAAATACCAATCCTGTGTCAGATACATGCTGCAGATTTCTCTCCAGAGTTCTAGTTTTCTCTGCTGCAGTATTTATTGTTTCCCTGTGGCCCTTGCTGCTATAGTAAACCCTTCCATGTTTTTCAGTATATTTCTTCCAAATTAACATTTTTTCCAATCCTAAAATCTTAACTGTAGAATTTGGAGAAATTCCACATTACACTTACAATTTAATCTGTCAAAAAGCATCAGCAGCTTTATATTTAATCTTCCATTCAAATATTTGCAATGATTTTACCCTTAAAATTTTTTTATTCAGTCCATACATATTATGCTTTTCCTTCTGATACATCCCTGGAAGGATGATTATAGCTACTGTTCATTTGTTTTTTATTACTAAGTGATTTTCGCTACAGTTTTAGTGGAGTTGTTTGAGGCTACAGTCTGAAATTGGTACTTACAAAAATGCTGTTGGTTCTAATAAATGCATAATTAGCAACTAGAGAATTGACTTTCATTCTTAGACTTAAGAATTATATAGAGAGTGCTGCTTTTAAATTTCCAAAATGTTTGGTGGGATTTTTAAAAATATTTTGTGAATAATTTCTAATTTATTGCACTATACCATAGAATGTGGGCTCAAAAGGTCTGTGTTCCTGGAAAATAAAAGCACATAGCAAAGGATAATTATTTTATAAATCAACCTTGTAAATTATATTAATCCTTTTTGTGTCATTATTTTGAAAACAACTGATATTTTTGTTTATATAAACATGAAAGTTGTTATTCTTACATTCTTATGTTTTCCTTTAAGAGCTTCTTGAATGTATGCATGTTCTTCTCGGAAGTATTAAGCTAAAGCAGTTACCAGTCACTCAAGAGCTAGAGAGAGAAGGAAAAGGAAGGGGGGCTTTCTGAGTTTTCCTGCAGAACTGCAATTGCATGTGTGTCAATGTGCTGGTGGTTGCTGAAGTTGCCGGACTCGGTCAGACCCTCACTCTGGGCAGCGCCTTCTTGCCGAGGAAAGAAACGTAACCTGTTGAGGGAAGGTCCTTCTGCCCCAGGAGCTGCCTTTCTCTTTGGCATCGTCCCTAGAATTCTTATAACTAAAGGACTGTGAGCTGTCCCAAGCCCACCCTTTTCCTTTCTCTACAGCTAATTCCATGCTTCTAACCTCTATCTTCTAATCCTTAAAGTCTAAGGTAATCTCTTACGTTCCTTTTTTCATGGCAAATATACTCAGAAAACTCCTGATGTCTTTTACTAATATACTCCCATGCAGCAAATTCCTTGAATTTTGTGATCTGCCTAGTGTTCTTCCCTAGATTTAGGAACAAACTTTTAAATATTTGTTAACCTTTAAATCACATTTTTAAAAAATTCTTTCTCATTGAAGTACAACAAAGGGTGGGAAAGCTTAGATATTTGGGTTCATCTCACCAGTTGAACTGACTGAGCAGAATTTTCTACCCAATGTTTTTGTTAAAGGTTGATATAGTGCTTTTATAGCACTAATCGCTATGTTAATACAGAGACTTAGAAACCAACTGCAACACTGTAAATGCTGCGGTGAAGGCAAATTGCCTCACCCTCCACAGTCTCATAAGTGACTTATAAACATTGACTTTTTAGTAGCTACTAGCCAAAATGCAAATAGAATCGGTAGTCATAAATATTCATAAACTGAAAAACAACACTCCAGTTATTTTTGAAGGACTATTTTATCTAGTTTAAATGGGTAAGTGGGAAGTTTCAGGAATTCCTTAGCATAAACTTTGACTTTAAGAAAAATATGTAGAATCATGATGGTGATGGTTATAATTTTGTGGGCTAGAAATAGTTCCAGGGTGATATTGATTTATTTGTTTATTTTTGTATTTCCTCTTGTATGCATTGCATTCCTTTTTTTCTCTCTTTTTTTAAAAACATAGTTCTACACATTCCCTAGGCACTTTTCTCCTTTAAAATAATACAAAAAAGAGTCTCACAGTATTTCTCTCCTGAAGTTGCCTGTTCTCTTCAGATGTCATTATTGCCCAGTTTGGATGAAATTATGTAGAAGAATAAGAAGAAAAGTTCAAAAAATCAGTTCAAAAAGAGCTTCAACTTACTATGCATGATGGGTATTTTATTTTATTTTATTTTAAAATATATTTACAGTAATAGATTATTTCATCTGCCAGCATTGCATGTTAATGAATCTTTACTCCATGATGGGAATTTTAGAGATTGTGTTTGTTTGTTTCCTTTCCTACAGGACCAAATATTTCCTACCCAACTGTGCCTTTAGAATAATTTGGGCAGAAAAAAATGGAAGGTGGCATGAAACCACCAGTATACTTAGCTTTAAAAGTTGGTTAAACCATGAAGCAAAAAATGTCATTCTAGTCTATTTATTCTATTTTGTACTTACTTTAATTTTCATTACCATTTCTCTTTTCTAGGTTCCCAGATGTCAAAACACAAGGGTCATAACTTAGAATACATTGTTTTTTTTTAATATTCTGTATCCTGTATTCTCAGTGACACTCAATTTATTCACTCTACTCTGCTTATTTTGAAACAAATCAAACCCTTCCTGTCTTCAAACATGCTAAGATTCCTGAGAGATTCTATCTCAGGAGAAAATTTTGCCAAGCATTATTTTTTAGCCTGTGAGAGACTGTGAGAGAGCCATAAAGGCAGATTACAGATATGTGTAAGTTTATTCCAAGTTCTCACCTTGAACAGTATCTCTGCTTTCGACCGTTCCTTGTATAACCAATCGGTTACCTTCCGACAGCGCCCCGTGACTGAGCTCACATGCCTGCACAGGGACGTTCTCCTGCCTCTGACGTTGAAACATCATCCACCAGATCTCAGGATTAATTACAAACTCAAGGCCACAGCTGTTCAAAGACAAATGCTGGCCTCTCCAGAGTAGCCAGAATAATGTCCCCCAAACTTTCAGACCACGCTATTTGTTGGCTTAAATCCTTCCAGGGGAAAAGTTTCCTGTATCAGAGTAAGTTCCTCTTAATGACCTCTAACTCGGTTCCGTAACCTTGCATTGTACTACTCTGTCTCTTGTCACTCCACTTGTATCACTCTGGCCCCCTACCCAAATTTTTTCTCAGCAACTATGCTCCCAACTGAAGCCTTTTACTTTAGTCATAACATTATTTAGGTTTACTACCTTGGCTAAACCCTGTGATTATTCTTGATTTACCTACAAAATAGAAAAGAATTCCTTTCATATACATTTAAAATTATAATTTAAAATACACTTTATGGAATTATGTTTGTATGTATGCATATATTAAACTGCCATGTCAATGCACCTGAATTGTTCCACTGTTAGAATGTGTTACAAACATTGTGTCACAATACATTAGGGAAGCTTCAATGTAACAAAAAGATATTAAAACTGTGCCCTATAATGCTGAACTAACTCCAAAGAATACTATCTCATTTTAGATAGCAATTATAATCTTTTTACTTTATCTATTTCATTGCATAAATTGCAATTAATCAATTGACTTGATTTGTTGATTTATAAGGGCAAAACCAAATTAATAAGACATCTTAAAATAGTGAAAAGGAATATGTTTTATGTTATCAACCTAAAAGTTATGAAGGCAGTCACTGCATTTCATTTATCTATTGCTGTGATTTTATGTAAAACAATATGATTAGTTTATATTAGTTTACTATTAATGTCTATTAGCTGGGATACTACAAAACACCAGTAGCATCATTGACCTTAACCTGTGTATCTATTCTTACATAATCAGTTTTCGCTTTAATTGAAATACATACTACATGACTATGAAGAAGAGTTTTTGATACATTATCTCAGCCTTCATTTCATTTTGACCTAAGGTTCTCATTAAAGATCCAAGTAAAACATCCACATTTCAATCTTACAACTTTACCAGTTTTACTAATGTGCATAAACAGTGTTTTTCAGAATAGTCACGTTTTGTAGGTTATTGCCTCTACTCCTGAGCGATCAAACTGAGGACTCATTTAAAAAGCAAAAACTTTCTGTGACCTCTTTGTTGATGTGAAACCTAAGCTTGTCAACTTGACTGGCTTTTGACCCACTTGCATGGTTTGTGAAATGCACTTCTGGGCTTGTGTGTGCGGGTCATGGAGGGTCTACATAGCTCCTTCCTGGCTGCCGTGAGACAGGCAGTCTTGCTCCTCTACTCCTTCCCACTATGAAGCTTCTCCCTTTGAGCCTGCTAAGGGACTGACTCCTCTGAAGCCACAAGCTAAATCAATGTCTCTTTTAAGTTGTGAATGTCAGGTATTTTCTTCCTACAATGAAAAAGCTTGTCAATGTAGCTGACATCAGTATGAATGTTGTGAACTATGCAGTCAGAACCTTGATAGTTTTACTTAAAATTTTCTTAGACATTTTATTATGACTTCTTTTGATTCCATTATTTAAACTTTGGAGATATACTGCATCATTTCCTTGAGGATTTACATTTAAGAAACATTAATGCAATCTACTCATCCTTATGTTCTTGGTAGTATTAATCCTGTACAGCATTCTGAATATTTTCCATGGTCTTCATTTTGTTTTACCTATTCTTGTCATATTTTGCAATGTGCTTTATATTTCTTGTCTGGGAAATTTTTCTGTTTCAGGGAAAATGACCCATAGAACAAAACTATGAGTTCTTGCATTAGAGGTAACACATTTTAAATAAAATTCGCTCTTGTGAAATACTACACAATGCAGTGTATGCAGTATGAATAATAAAAAGCATAAATATATGCTGATGAAAAAGGAAGTCAAAGATACGGTGTTAAGTAAAACAGTGAGTTGCTGAATAAAATTATTTTTTCATGTATATAAAAAACAGTAGAGGTTTATGCACATATGTAGTGCATACACATATATATTCACATATCTATTACATGTGATATGTATCATTATGTCATAAATTAATACATACCAATACCTTTATAATTTTTAGTCTCATACACAAAAACTATCCATGGTTATTGTTGAGAAAGGGTAGGAGTTTAGCGAGGAATACTTTCTCTTTATTTTTATCTGTTTCATAATATTTAAACCTTTAAACCAATTCTTTATGAAGAAAAAATATTAAAATCTTTAAAATTTCTGTAATTTTGAACTCAAAAATTACTCTTCAGAACCTATTTAAAGCAAAGAAATATGTTTGAAATAATGAAGGTTAAAAAATACTAATTAAAGTATTACTAATAATAACGAAAGTGGGAAAAATATAAAATGTCCTACAGTAGCCAAATGGTTAATACATTTGAAAAACACAGAATGAAATAACTAGACATTAAACATGTTCATAAAATAGCATAAAGACAGGGAAAATAATGATAGTATAATATTAACATATAAAGCAGAAGACATTTTATAAAAACATGACAGTGAAGCCAGATTCAGAAGTAAAAACTCTGGCTAAGTGTTGAGAGTTGGTTTTGTGTTTGCTAAACCTATGAGTACTTATTTAACCTACCTTTTCTGTTTGTTTTGTAAACGTTATTCCATGTGTATGCATTACATGATTATGAAAAATAAAGGTTAATAAAGAAAATTAATATGTATGTTAGAGTTAACAAAGATAAACAGTCTCGGAAGGGACCCAAACAGCAAAAGCAATGCTGGGTAGGAAAGCAGGAGGCATCACAATCCTAGAATATGAAACTATGCTGCAAAGAGACTGTGATAAAGAAAACAGTGTGATACTGGCGCAAAAGGAGACATGTGATCCAATGGAAAAGAATGGAAGAAGCAGAAAAAGCCCCAGGGACATTTAGGCATTTGACCATTGACAAAGGGGCCAAAAACATACAGTGGAGGACAGATAAATTATTATTCAATAAGCAATGCTGGAAAAATTAAATACCTACATGCAGAAAATTGAAGCTATACCCATATGTCCCATGTGTATTCAATTAAAATCAAAATCGATCAAAGATTTCACTGCTAAAACAAAAACAGTTAACTGGCTGAAAGGCGTAGCCAAGGAGTTTCTGAAGAGATTCTCAGTGATAAAAGCAATACAAAGAATCAACAAATGGCATATAAGATCATACAGAATTAAAAGGCTTCTGAGATCCAGTCTTATCCCAGAAAGAATGGCCATCTTCAGCCAGGAGCAGTGGCTCACGCCAGTAATCCCAGCACTGAGGAGGCTGAGGCAAGGGAATCATTGTAAGTTCGAGACCAGCCTGGGCTACAAAGTGAGCCCAAGGCTAGCCTGAATGGCATAGAGAGACCCTGTCTCAAAAAGACAAAAACAAAACAAAATTAACAAAGAAGGGCCATCCTCAAGAAACCAGATGATAACAAACGCTGGTGAGGTTGCAAGAGAAAAGGGACCCTTCTGCATCACTGGTGGCAATGTGAACTAGTACAACACAATGGAAATCATCAAGAAGATTCCCCAGAAACCTAAAACTAGGAATTCCACTGGACCCAGCTCTTCCCTTTATTTCAAAATATCATGCTAGAGTGATATATGCATTACATACTTAGAACAACACCTTTCATTATAGCTAAATCTTGAAAGTGGCCTGTTTGTCCACTGACAATAAACAGACAGAAATTTGAGCTATTCACACATAATATAAAAGTTCAACTCCTAGTCAAAAAAAAAACCCTCACAATGGAGTATGAATCTTCTGTAAAGAAAGATAAACTTCAGTCATTTGGAGCTAAGCTAAACAGATGCACCTTGAGACCATACCACTAAGTAAAACAAATCAGACACACAAAACTTCAGTTTCTCATGCTTTCTCTTTTATAAGAAACACAAAATATAAATAAAGAGCAAGATTAAAAATGAAAGATAGGAAGTAGGGAGACCTTTCTCAAAGGGAATGAGGAACAAAAGATGGAGATAAGTGGGGGGTGGGAGTTAAAAAAGGATTGAAGAAATGGAGATGGAGCTTCCGCAGATGGGAAGAGAGCCAAGATGAGACGGATAAAACAAGAAACAAGATGTGTTGGATACACGGACTAACTCCCCGCGATAAATGTAACCACTGCAAACTGCAAACATGTACTAACACTGAAAATTTAAGAAAAGGTAAACACTTTCCCATCTAGCTTGAACTCACCTGAATCAAACAATAAATTGTTTCCAACTTACAGATGTCATCGAGTCAAAAACACAGGTTTCCCAATGTCTTTGAGAAAAATAATGAACCAAAACACATCATTTTCCTAGTCTGGGGAAAAAAACTGCTCTCATCTAAGTAAGATCACAACACAGCGATTATGATAAAATCCTTCCGCTATTGTTATTCTGGCCAGCAACTAAGTACGACTGACCCAGTGTGCATCCTCCTTTTTTATAAAAAGATGTCTACTGATGTAAGTCTGGGTAAACAGTCTAGTTTTTTCATATAAAATTAGGAATAATAATGTCAATATTAATAGTGAGTGTTAATTTCCTGGTCTTTGTTTTTTCTATGTTGTGGATCAATCTCAGGGCCGCACACAAGGCAGGCAGACCCCTATCAGTGAGTTGTACCCATTCCATCCATTTATCTTTTTAATTAGCAGATGGTCAATTTGTGTACAGATCACACAGTATAATCTATTTGAATTTAACAATGAAATTCAAGATCGAAGATTACGATTACTTTATAAAAGTGTTTCAAATATATTATAATCATTTTTTTGAATCATACATATCAAGCCCTTTTCAAACTGTTGAGAGTCTTTCTGTGATTCTGGGGAAGAGGTTAACAGATTTTTTTCCAGGAAAGACCTAAATAGTGAATTTCCAGGGCTTTGGGGGTCATTTAAAAACATAAAAAAATTCTTAGCTTGTACTAGAGTTATTTTTTATAACTTACTTGAAGGTCATGCTCCTTGTCATATACCATTATCTGAAATATTTTATTGTTCTGTATCCCACCTTCAAAATTGCATAATTGTATCTGACACTTCAGGTCCTTCTCAAACATGTTCTTCATGAAAACTTGCGGTATCCTTGACCAACTGAAACCTCTCTCTCTTTAGCATTTCATACCTTCTCTGGTTTTATACATGGGTAGCTACTCTGCCTTGCTGGTGGTGTACCAAGCCTTCCTTTTCATCTTTTCCGGGAAGAACTCTCTCTTGTGTATTTCTTAGTGATGGTGGTGGTTCATACAGTACAAGGTTAATATCAATGGTGGGCCAAAAAGATTAGACTTCAGTGGGTGAACAGCAATGGTTAAGGGTCTAAAATAACCAGAGACATTAGAAGAGTTCATAAGTTTTTGAATCACAGGTGGACTTTCCTAATACAAAAATTTGAGAACGAAAAAGAGTGACCACTGCATTTGAACCTGGTCCTTTCACTGTCCTTCAGAAGTATGAAGGGCATCCAGCCTTCCACATGTCAGAGACCCTGCGTCCTGATTGTTTCAACACTCTTTAGCCTTCCACGTCCAATGGAAACACCCTGCACAAGCCGGAACCCCAAGGAATCGGGAGATGATTCATTTTCAGAGATGAACACCAAATGAAGTTTGGAATTCGATGTTTACATTTTTATCTCAAAGCAAATCTCAATTACATGGATACAATAGGAAATCCTTGGAAACTCTGCAACTAGTCAGCCTGAATGCAAATCTTCAGAAGTCCTCTGTCATTATGTACTTGACAATTTACCTGACTTCTTCAAGCCATATTATTATCATTCATCTTCAAAAAGAAATGGCAACAGAACCTACCTCAAGAGGAGACTGGGCTGTTGTAGGAGGCAATGAGTTAATATATGTATTTAGAAACACGCCTGGGACTTAGTAAGCTATGGGTCTACAAATGTATATATAGCTAATAACAAATAACATTGCTAGGATTAACTGCTAAAAAGCCACACATACCCTCGCATTCAGACAAGCATTTCATTTTATTTGATTCTTGAGATAGAATTGCCACAAGGAGGAATTACAGAAAATAAGAAACAGAGTGTAAGAATAATCAAGTAATTTTTTAAATGCAATGGAAGGAAAATGGCAGGCTGAATGTACAGGTGTGATCATTGACGTACAGGTATGATTGGATGACAAAGGAAGAAATGGAAAGCATTGAGTCCCCCGGGTATCATCACAGTGGCGTTTCACGACTTTGGCAATGACAATGGCCACAATCAGCTTCCATGCATGAGGACAACAGCAAGTCAACTCAACGGCCATACTTACCGCCTTCCTCCACCCCAGGGACACCTGCCTGTCTGTCCTCCGCCTTGGCTGGGCTTCCTCGCCAAAGCTGGCTCTGAGCCTTTTCCTTTTCCTCCTCACAAGCATTTTTCCTGGACTTCTCGGCTGAACGCTCTGCCATTCCCTGGGTTCCTCTCTCCATTGCTCCTTCGAGAATGTTCCCATAGCTTTCTTCTATTGGCAGACGTTTGGTCTCCACGTCTGCTTTTCTTATTTCTTGGTCTTCCAGTTCAGTTTCAAAGGATTCTTCAGTTAGAAGGTGGGATTTCCTTGGTTCGTCATTTTCACTCAACTCCCGAGAAGATGGACTTCTGGCACCTTCCTCCCTGCTGTGCTCAGCATGGGTCTCTCCGCCCTGCTCGGCAGAGTCATCCTCACTGTCACTAGAATATGGGAAACTTCTAGATGAAGTTGATGAAGCACTTCTAGTATCTATAAAAGATAAAATTGGTGACATCATTATTGTTCTAAAGTAATTAGTTTAATAGTGGAAAATATATTAGTATGTAATCATATCAAGCTTTAAAAAATATATAGTTAAACTAGTTCGGATCCCATTTTCCAATATATTCCACATAATTGTCACAACAAAGAAAACTGTAATGTCTAAACTATAGACGTCTCTAATAATGGGTCAAATTTAAGCTTTCTGAAAGTCAACTCAATGGAAAGCCTTTGTAAATAACTGATATCATACAGAAAAATTTAGTAAGCTATCCTTTGCTTTTCTATTACAACAAAAATATGTATTTGTGTCCTCTTGCATAGCATGAAACCTTATTTTTATCTGCTGTGATAGTCACCATATAATACACCCTGAGATCCAGTATGGTGACATCTACAAATTTACACAGTACAAACATTTAACAAATATTTTTAGTGATATTAATGTGTGTGTATAGGAGGAGACTGTTTAACCTTAGTTCCCCAGAAGCAAGGAATGAGATTAAGCTTCATGAGCAAGTGATATACTGAGGCTGTGCTCTGGGAGAAACACTTCAGGGAGGAGGGCAAGGCGGGCAGGGAAGGGGAATAGTCAAGGAGCTTTCTCAAGTCTCATCCTACTGTGATCTCTGACATGTAGGTTATACTAGGAAGCTATAAGTAAATTAAGACAGAGCTGGGTTTTCAGTTTGTCTCGGTAAGATCCTGGCCATGGGGCTACCCAGAGGTTGTAAATATCCCTGCATTTCCTGGCTCTTTGCCCCTGAGGGTGAGCTTCAGCAGCCCTGAGCTCTGAAGGGTAAAGAAACTAGGAACCGGGCACACAAACCCAGGTAAGAAATTGCAGTCCTACATTGAGGTAGTGCTAACGATACACAGTCTAAAAATTTACAGTAGTCAAAAGAGTTCCCATACCACATGAAAACCTTAAAAAAAATCCTCCAAAAATGAAAGGGACTCACTGAGGCTCTATGAGGAAGAGAGGCAGCGTGAACGCCACTGCGCTGCCTTGCTGTGGATCACATGAACAGAAAATGGCTTTTGTTTTTTTAAGCAAGAGATCTGTGTTTATAATTGTTTCTTATAGAATGTATTTTGAGATAAAATAGCCTATATTTAAATGCTGCCTACCTCTCTTATTTTACTGTACTCTTTACCAGCCGTTTTTCTTGTTTCTTTTATTTCTGTATGACAGTTAGTTGCCCAGACAGCTGTAGCATTTAATGCAGAGTTTAAGGAAAAAAATAAATGCCTATTTTCACCTTTATCCCTTTCTCTCTCTCTCTCTCTCTCTCTCTCTCTCTCTCTCTGTCTTTCTCTTTCTGCCCACCAACCCTGTGACAGGTCTTAGCATGTTAAGGAAAATCACAGAGACACATCAGTGTTCCCACCAAGATTTGAGACACACTAAACAGAAAAAAAAGCAAGAAAAAAAAAACTAGAGAAAAACCTATTGAGCAACAGATCCCCTTAAGCACAATTCCCAATACCTTGACAAGCACCGGGTGACCACTATTCTTCAAAGAAATCACACACTTTAGCCACTCAAGTTTTATTTTTCATTTTATAAAATCTAGATAGGCTGTCTTGGCAGGGAACATGGCAGATGAAGGAAAGGTATTCTCTGTCTTATTTATATCCGTCCAGAAACTTTAGGGTTCATGGTCTCCCCCGTTTTTAAGCATTTTGTATTTGCATTTTAAATAAAGAAAAACAGTTATTGCTTATTACTGGTTTAATCATTGGGTTTCATTAATTACACAGCTGGCTAGGACACAGTGTTTCGCTGGTTCTGAGCTACAGAAAATATATCAATTATCAGGGGCTCCTTCATGATTCCCACTTTTGGTTCTTGAGAGTTGTTCACATAATGAAAAATGAGCAGTCCTTTATCTTTCTTCTGAAGTTTCTACTAATTGTATTATTTTATTTCAAAAGGTTGACATGTGCTCTGGTTCAATTTTGAGTCAGTCCTTCTGCAGAGAAAGATCGGGAGAACGAATGGACTCCAAATGGCAAGGGCGCCGACCTCCCCTATCAACTCATTTCAGTTTTCCCATTTTTCTTTCACCTCATGGTATAATTTAGTTTCAGTCTCATTTTTTGCTCTCATTTTCATACAGACACTGGGGTAAGATTTTGCCTACAAAAAAAAAAAAAGCTCACAAAGCTTCAGGGCCCTATAATGGGATTTTCAAAATGATTTTTATTTATTTGCTTAGAAATGAAGCAAATATTCTCTAAAAGCATTCATGAAAAGGGGCTTTTCTGGCACATATGTAAATTTTTGTCATTAGAGGGGGAAAACTATCTTGGAGGCTTTTGCTAGCCTTTGCTTCCTACCCAATTCTACTTGTCTCCCCAGTCTCTCTCCTGGTATTAACACAGAAAGAGCTTGCATTTATTTATTGATTTATTATGCAAAGTAAGATCTGCACTCAGTACCTAAGGCCTTGGCCAAAGCCAGCAGTTTTGAAACCACTGTTCCATGGCCAGAGAGAGAATCTCTGATATTTTCTCTCTATATATCAATTAGTCCTCATATCCTTCCCTTTATATGTCAGTAGTAGCTGTTCATTGATGACTATTCCCTTTTTTCTTTTTCTTTTTGTATCACAGCACTTAAAATCTTATCTCACAAAACATGAAATTGGGATAAATAATAACACTTCCTTCTATTACACAAACCTAGATGTCCCCATTATAACCCAGCCAGTTAGTGTCTTTGATCTCATTTATGCTATTTCAGTTCCCCAACCCTCTACTTGCAGGGTAAATGGAGATGATCTTGCTTGAGTTCCACAAATCATTGTAAAACAATTACATGAGAGAAAAAATAGTTAACCTAATCAAATTAAATAACCATGTCTTGATATCTTGCAGTCTTTTATATTATGCATGTAGTGTAGGCTCATAAATTTATTTGTTATTCTATCCTGAATATTCTATGCTAAGAGTGATGTCACAGTTTCCAGTTATTCAGGAAAAAAATAAAGTTTGATCACCATCACACAACTACTGTGTACCAAACAGCAAAGTATTTTACACTAACTCATTAATCCTATGGAGTTGCTGTGGCCTTCTCTCTCCAAACTAGGAAAATAAGATTCAAAGAGATTAAATACACTCTACAATTATTACCTACAATATGGAAAATTTAAATTCACTGTTCTGTCAATTAGTAAGCTTTATATAACTTTATTTTTTGTTTATTAGCCAGAAGCCTAAATAGATATCTCAATTTAACTGCAAAAAATCAAATAGGTAGAGTCAATTAAAATTTAGATCACCCCAATGGTGTATCACAGATCCTCAATAAACCCAGTATTCTGAACTCTAATAATAATCAAGCCTCTCCTCTTAGTCTAAATTTTCTATGCAAAATCTGACTGAGAATGCTTCTAGTTTCTTTAAATTAGCCATGGCACACAAATTTATATGTCGTTTAGTTGTGTGTGGATATCTGTCTTGATTATATTCATAAGTTCATGAAAATCTGTTTATATTTTATACCAGATACTGGGGTTGAATCAATATCTTCACATGGGACAATACTTAATTGACAAGTACATCATACTCAATAAATATTATAACATGACAAGGTGCTTAATGAAAACAGAAATCATTAAATTCCAGGTGAGCATAGAAACTAGTCATTTATCATAGAACAGAGCATATATCCTCACACGGATAATTATCACAAATTGAAATGCTTCAATTCATCAATAAGAAAAATATATGCATTACTTTGTACGGATACATATTCACAGGTAAATGCAGATACAACAGGAAGAAAGGAAAAGACAAAGAAAGTGTAAAATTTCCTCTATTGTCACCTGTCATTGTACTCTTAAGCAGAAAGATAAAGTTACAGTATTGTATATAATCAAATCATCAATCTACTGTGCCCAGTCAGTCTCCATACATCGTTTACTATGCATGAAACCAGCATCCTTCATCTGCAAGAGTTCCCTGAGTGTCTAGGTAATGCCAGTGATATGCATAGGACACATTCAAAACTGTAGAGGAATAGTTCATATAAAAATATTTTCTCTAAACTAAAGGATGGGACTGCATTTAACATTCACCTTAAAGCTATGATTTCTTTCTTTAATAATCACCCATGACTGCAGTTTGAGGAGTTCTTACTATTAAGAAAAAAAATCTAACCCTACAAAACATCACAGATAAACTTCTGTGCAACAGCAGCCTACAATCTTCCCACAACTTTCTCTGATCCCCCAAAGCAGGCTCAGTACACCAAGTTCCCAGGGGGACAGCATGTTGGATTTCAGCAGAGAGGGGATGTTACCAGCTGCTTCCCTTCAAACCCATCGGCAAGGCAAGATTCTTCAGTCGGTCGGTGAGATTCTTGGTGTCAGTAAGTTAAACAGCGTTTCTGGAATCTGGGATTTTAAAAGACTACGAGGTCTGTTTCTAACAGACTCATAAGCGAAAGCAGCACAAATGAAATTATCTTTCTTGCTAGAAAAAAAATGGTTTCAGGTTTTGCTTTTTCATACTCTAGAAATAAAAGATTATTTCTCTGTCTCTCTGTCTATCCCTCTGTCTGTGTGTGCATGTCTGTCTTTCTCTCTCTGTCTCTCTCTCTATTTCTCTCATCCCTCTTTCTTTCCTAAGGAGCTAGGAAGTGTTTACCTCTCACTCACAGACGCTATCACCCAAACTATCCACAAAGGTAAAGCAGTATATTCCCAGTGACACGATACTCTTCCCCTCAATCTTGTACCATTCATCTATGACAATATATTTTCAACTGGTAAATTAGTGCCCGGGGCTGCCAACACAAACGCAGAGAAAGCAAGCTGCCACTCCTTTTAAATGATGGGAAGTCTCACACATCACTCCTGGAGCAGAGTCCTCTCCCCGACAGCTTCCGGTCCCTGCACTCTATCACTCAGCGGCTGCCCAGCACGGAGTATTCATCAAGGTAGGCCAGCGCGATTGTTAGCTGGCAGTTTAAATGGGGCCGACTTGTCACCGGAGTGACAGTCCGGGCAATTGTTTGCCCTCTGGGAACAGGTGCAGTCAGGTTCAAATGAAACACATCCAAATAATAACGGCAAGATCCTTAATCATGTCAATAAAAAGGATGCACTAGTGTCTGGGAGTCAGTGGTCACAATATGCCTCCTACACTTTTGAGGATGAAATGCTGTCTTGCTTTTCAAACGAGTGGTTCAAGGAATCGGTCACGTCGTTATCATTTTTAATGCATGCCACTTATTGGATGGATGAAATCTCTATTTGTGAGGCCTCTAATGGTAAAAAGTTTCTTTTTTTTTAAATAACACCAAAGCAGATTATCACAATAAAAAGATAGAGAACAAGGAGTCTAGAGGGGAGGAGGAGAAACACAGTAATAATAACTACTGCAATGAGGTTTTATTTCATATTAATAGTAATGTTGTATAAATGTCCAGGATGTAAAAGGGCCCTTTATAAAGACGGCTTGATATTATTATTAAAATGACAAAGAAAATAGCTAATCAATTTAATTTCTGGTTCTTAAGTTTCTCAGCATTTGGGGACTGCCTATGTTTCTCATTAGCTTTCATTGCATATCTATTTAAAACATTGTATGTTCTGTATCTAAATGGTGTTAATAACGCTATATAACTTTTTTTCAGTAAAGATCCCCAAAATCAAGTCGCTCAACATAGCACCTTGCAATTCTTGATGTTTATAATTTTTTAAAAAAATTACAATCCAAGTAATTTTTTTAAATTATAAATTATGTTTTAAGAAATTAGCTCTCACAGTACAACAAATCTAGGTATTACTAACTTGTGAAATTTAATTAAGGGGCAGAATTTAACATACGTGAAGCAGTGAATGAGACATAAGCGAAAGGACTTCCTAAAATGAAGAGCTCGGGAAAGACTTCTGGAGAAGGCTAAAGACTCAGGGAGGACAGGGCTGAGCGAGACCTGAGCGCAAGGCTGGAGCTCAGTGCACCCAGGGGGAGGAAACTGGGAACTCTCTGTCTTATTTCCTCCTTTCCAAAGCAAAATAAGGCCAAAAAAACCCCAAACAAACAAACAAACAAATAAACCACAGCAAACAGAAGCTAGACAATAATATCAAGTAGAGTTCAGCCTGTGAAATACATAACCTTGAGGAAACAAAATCATTTTATTGGGGAAAATTAATTTTAGGCAAAAGGATGTTTTCTGATTTTGAAGGAAAGTTACAATTTGTCTCTAAACGCTAGGCTCTAGGTGTTACCTATTGCTATGAATGAGTAATTACAGGTCTAAATGATTAAAGCTTTTCCACCAAGGAAAGTCAAAGTACTGCCTATATCCTTCTTGGCTTGAACATAAAATATTATTGCATCTCAGGTCCTCAAAAAGTAAAGTGATTATGTAGCACAAAAATAATAACTGAGGACCGGGGATGTAGCTCAGTGGTACAGTGTCTGCCTAGCAAGTGCAAGGTCCTGAGTTCAATTCCTGATACAAGGGCAGGGGGGAGATAAAGGAATAATAATAATAATAATAATAACCAGATAACTAAATGTCCAGGGTATACTAAAGCTTTTTGAGATCAACCACTTGATAATTTCTCATCATTACCATACAAATAAAAGATTAAGTCTTTTGTGTTTTGGACCTGTTATGTTTCTGTGCAAACATGTTTTTAACCCTCCAGGCTCAAGCCATTTGGATAATTTCTTTAAAAGCATTGACTCAGGTGATACCACAATTCCATTCAATTCTTTGACTTTCTCTGTGTCAGACAAAATATCAACTTAACCCCAGTATTCACCTTCAAACTGAGGAAAGGACTTATGTTTTAGGCACATCTAATCTAGGAAACATCAAATGTAAGAACCAAGAAATTATAGAAAAACCTTGGTATAAGCATTAAAAAATATTTAACTGCCTGATAATTACACTTAAATTGTTCTTTTCACTATACCAGAATACTAAAAATAAAAAATAAATGCTATAAATCAAAGCAAATACAAATCTTGTTTTCAAATTTACTGATAATTACCTTCACTTGAAATTTTCAAAGTGTGCTTTGCTTTTTACTTTGGTGGTCAGGAAGTCAGGATTAAAATTTTAGTTCAGGGGCACTCATGGTCCCATCTCTTGTTCATAACAAAACTGTTTTCTTTTAAATAATCTATTTTTATTGCCTTGTATATGCATGTGTGAACTTTTAAACAGTTTTAGATTCTTTTCTGAAGAGCAGGGAACTACAGTACAAGCTAAATATTTGCTCTTCTGATGATGACTTGATTACTTCATTTCGTTATATATCATAATATACTTCCTAAATTCAAAATTTTGAAATTCTGTACAACAAAAATTTAAGAGGTGAAAAGAATAGAAAAAGAGATAACAACTAAAAAAAATCACCAAAATGTCATTGTTCTCAAGTTAAGAGCAAATTATAAAATCATACACAGATACATTTATTATTAATACAGTACATGCCCAAGACATATCAAGAGAGATATTTTATTAACTAAAATCCACAGAAGCTTGATCAAATACTCTCCTAAGACAAAGAAGAAACTGTGCCCCCTCTTTCATTGGAAAGAATTTAGGTGAATCAAAATCTTTACTAAGTTCTTGAAAGTTAAAATACTGTATGCTTCAAAGAAAGGTTTATTTCTCTATCTGAAAGCTCTAAATATCCTCTGCAAACATTTTGAACCATTTTAGGTTTAAAAATTTTAAAAATCTACCATGAACTAACATGACAGCATCCGTTGTTCAAGGAAAGTCGAAGGGAAGGAAGGAAGAAAGCAAACAGAAAAAGGGGGAAAGGTAGAAAACAGAACAAAGGTATGCACCTTCAATTTTTATTAAAGTGAACACCAGCTTATTTTCAATTTTCCACTCATAAAATAGTGTGTGTGCACATCTATACATAAGAGGAAATTTGGGGTACACGCAGAATAATTATCTAACCAAACCAAACCAAAGTGACCAAAGGTCACTTCCCAATTTGCCTAACATTCTACTGAAAATCCCCACCAAACTAAGAAAAAGGACTAAGGACTGATTCTGTAATTCAGATGTGTACCACAAGTTTTCAGACCAGTACCTGGTGCTTAAGTGACCACGCTGCAAGCATTTCCTTAACAAATTATCTTATTAAAATATAAAGAAGAGGGGGAGGTGCGCTGGTGAAGCAGCCAATGTCTGTGCCTGTTCGCTGATAAGCTAATCAACTTGCCTTGTTTATCCTCATCCAGTTCACTTTCAGAGCATCCGTCGTCCTCATCTCTCTCACTGTCATCAGCGTCTGGGGCCTTCTGTGGTGAGACTGCACACTCTTCTTCAGGGCCTAAACTATCTTTTTCAAGCTCTGAGGGTGACTTTGATATTCCATTCATTTGATCATCAGCCTGTCCTTCTTCATTAGCTTCCTCATCTTGTTTCTCCTGATCTACTTCAAAATCTTCTTCATACTCTGAAACAAGAAAATCTCCACTGTAAGAATGAAAACAGAGTCCTTGGTACTTAACCCACCTCAGTTTAATGAGAAGTTTGACTCTATTATCTCTCTCCTCCAGTGCTTTCTTTGCCACTTCTTTTTCTTACAATTAGTGAACACGGAAACTAACAGTAAGTGATCAAAGATTGAACTCAGTTACATATATGAGAATATAAAAGAAATGAACCGCCAAATGACAAGCCTGAAACCGAATAAAAGTTCCTTTACAAATGGATACCATCATTTACAATGACCACAATGGAAAAAGAAGAACTTGCCACACGACAATAAATTAGAAGTAAATTAAAAATGAAGAGAACAGGATCATAATAATGAAAGTTAATTTAGCGACCCAGTGAGGTCATATTTCATATGAAGAATGTTCAAAATATTTGGATATCAAGTTAATGAATAGTGAAGTGGAAAAATTCAATTAATCAAGTCCAAATGCCCTGAGAAGTAACACTTTGAATAGCACATTCTTTGAGACACAAACGGACATTAAAAAGGTATTATGAAGGATTCTATACCCAAGCCTGAATTCTAATCATATATGTTATTCATTCCTGCAATGAATGAAATAATTACATTCCAAGTGTAAAAATTCCTACAAAATAGAATATTCCTGTCACAGCTACAAATCTGCTTCATCCCTACAGGGGTGCAGCCAATCTGTAGCAGGAAAAGAAATTGTCACATCAGATAAACTCCAGCTGTCCCTTGTGGCTATAATTTTTCACCTTTCATATTTAATTGTTCCCCTTTTTCCTCCACCAAAAGCTAAAAATCTTGAAGTGACAACATGCCAAAGAAGAAGAGCAAAATTATCTCATGCAGAACCAATTAAGCAAATAAACAATTATCCTTAAAATAAAAATTACAAGTAAAATAAAGATTCCTAATTTTGTGGATTTTAACTATTAGATTTCCTGGCTTCCCTTCCAGTGGGCTGGGGCCTCTTGGGCATTAAAAGAAAATTAGTTTAGAAGTGTATGTCCTGCTTATATTGTGAATGCTCAGTTGAAGCAGAAAGCAAATGAGAAAGATGTAAGAGGAACCAGGAAGTCAAAACTATAATGAAGAAGGGAAGAAAAGAAGAATTCACAGAAATCTTTTCACTAAAGCAATTTATTATATGTAAATAAGGAACGTGACCATCATCAAACCAAAAATGTAAAACAAGCAAAAAGATGAAGAGTTTGGCCCTTACTGCACAACACAAATAGGAAACACTAAAACTAACAAATGCATATTTTAATCCAATTGTCCTTTGCTGACCAGGCACAGGACAGGCCCCCAGTTGGCACAGTTCCTGAGAAGTTTCTATGTGAAAGAGTAAAAAAAACCCAAGGGGACACATCTGCCATCAACCCCAGGTTTTGTTGAGGAGATAAGGAGCAAGAATACAAGAAGTAGTAGCTCATTTTGTAGTAGTTTTCATACAGGATCCTTAGCTGTGTTAGTGTCCATGCTATAGCTCACTGGCTGTGGATTTTTACAGGGGACTCATGATCAATTAGGTGAAGTAGTGTCAAATGCATTCGATCCCTGCCCCCTCTCTTAGCCACAATTTTTTGTTCTGTGGTTTCAGCCAGCTGGAATCAACTGCAGTATGAAAACATTACATCCCAAATTCCAGCAATTAAACAACTCATGAGTTTTAAATAGCTTTTGTTACAGTATATGGTTATAGCTTGTCTATTTTCATGTTATTGTTGTTAATTTCTTACTGCGCCTACAGTGTACATTAAACTTGACCATAGAAAATGGTTTGTGGGAGACTTCGGAAGAGGAGAAGCTGAGGTTATTAACAGGACACGTGTGCAAAAATGTTAGTTTACAATATTTGCACTTGATCACAAGTAAGGAGCCACACAGAATGTGAGCGGATTGCTGCCATTCCACTGGTACTAGAGTATTAAGCAATAGTGAAAGATGGGATTTGGGGTCTGGTCCTCAGTTATTAACACCCAGTTAAAACATTTCCCGGTTATCTGACCTTGGGTAATTTGTTGAACATCTTTAAGCTTTCTGTTCTAGTTCCAGTTGCCTCTGACTCTTATAAATGGTTGGTCACTGTGACACATAGCTGGTTACTGTGATGCATATTGTATAAACCAATCCCCAATTGACAAGCCATTCTGCCTCTGTACTTCCTGCTTGCCTATCTCATATAAGCCCTAGACCACCGGAGAACAGAGCCTGACATTCTGGGAGTGATCCCAATCAGTGATCCCAATTACCCTCCAAATCATGGGTGTCATTTTGGTGATTCCATTTGCCATTGCATGACAGAAGTACACTTTCATAAAGGCGCCTGATTAAAATCAGGCAGTACAAGTGTCGGCCATTGGGATGCAGTTAAAATTATATTATTAAATAAAGCATAAAATTGAAAGAACATGTAATGAACCACAGGAAAAAAATGCCTTTATCCTATTTTGAAGATGCTTCTGCATTTTCTCTCTAAAGAATCCAAAGCTGCCTGACTTCATCTACCCTTCCAACCCTCACATCTAAATCCCAGTCTTCCAACAGCCACACGCATTCCGTCGTCATCAGCGCACATGGCACGCTCCTTCGGGTTGCTCACCCAAGTTTTCGATGTGAACAAACCTGTGGCATCCTTCCTGGCACCCTTCCTCTTGATGTATTCTGGTCCCACACCCCATTTCTCTTCTAGAGAATAAATTGCCCTGATTTCCAGGCCCACCCATGAGACCCAAGTCAACACCAATTGACAACTGTGCTGCCTCTGCCTTCTCCTTTACCCTTCTCTCTGACTTCTCATAGCTGACCATCAGTGGGTGCTCTGCAGACAGCCAAAACCCTAGTGCTGCTTCTGCTTTGGGAGTTTTAATAAAAATGGGCATTTACAGTCCAGTAGCAGCCAACACCAAAGAACGATCTCAGAAGTTGCCTCATCATATGCACAGAGAATATCCCTTGTAATGCTCGCCATGTTGGTTTGAGGAAAAGGAATGACAAAAACGAAAGACTAGCATTTGTCATGGATTTAATAAACCTCTAGGCCTTAAAAGTGAATGCACAGAGAAGCATCCAATGTGTGAATCTCTTTGCAATTTCTGTTGCAAATAGAGAAGGAAATTGGGTAAAAAGAGAAATCTTTTTTAAGATAGTCATACTATCTTAAAAATTTATTCTTAAAATGTTTCAGAAATTAGCAAACACAAAGTCCAGAGCTCTGATGGCCCTGTAATCATCCTCTCAGATTGCTGATGCCACTGGGCAGCAGCAAGAGGAGGGGAGGAAGAAGCTCTCTGGGAAGCCAGCTGTTCTACAGGTCACCCAACCTGTGGGTTGTTGTTCCTTAATCCAGGCTTTGTCTCCTGGGCAGAAGAGGGGCACTCGGGCTCTTAGCCCGCTCTGACCTTTGGACACATCACCCACAACTATGTGGCCTCTTGGGAAAAGAAAACTGTACAGGATGTGACAGTCTGAGATTTGGAAGTGCACCAGCTGGGGTATGAACCCCAGTAGCTGTTTTCTCTGAGCCTGAGTTTCTCAGACTGTAAAATGCAGGGAGGAGTAATACCTACCGCACCAAATGCTGACAATATACTGTGTGGAAAGGTGTGTGTGTGTGTGTGTGTGTGTGTGTGTGTGTGTGTTTGTGAGCGTGCGCCTACATGTGTGTGTGTGTCTGTCTGTCTGTGTGTGTGTAGACAGAGTGAGAGAGGAAAGAAAACAAGAGGACAGAAGAGAAAAAAGAAAGCAAAAGAAAAATTCAGATAGATGCCAGGACCCAAGCCTATGTCAATTGCTTTTAGTTACGGAATACTCTTATCACCATGCAATCATAGAAATTATACCCGCCTAACGCCAAAGCTATTCATCGATTTGAACAAAGCAAGTATATTTTTTAAAAAGAGCTAAAGCAATAGGCAAAATTCTATCTGGTCAAAATGCTCTCTTTGGAGGTCGACAGGACCTCTCTGGCTGACACAGTCAACTCCCTGCCTCGTTTCATATCCAGCAACAGCTGCCCAGGCAGGACTGCACACAGAACAGCAGACAACACAGGTCAGGAATCCCTCCCACTGAACAGAGCTCTCTAAGGGCCCCACTGAGAAACCACAATAATAGACAGTCTTGAAAATGTTTGATAATGACTGCTGAAAAACCCCAAACAGCGGCGGCAACGTGGAAGAACCGTGTTATGGATTACCATATTTAAAGGTGTCACCCTGGCTGTCTCCCCAAGCATCCTGTTCTGGTTTTTCTCTGCATTCCACTTCTTCCACCATAGTTCTCACTTCTTTGACCTCTGGTTTTATTTCTTCCACTGAGAAACTGGCAGAGGTAGAGGTTTTGTTCTGCTCGGTCTCAGTGCTTCTTGGTACCCAGTTCGCTCCAGGCGTCCCCAGCTTCCGTTCCTCACTTCTCAGATCCTCCATGTCCTCAGGGCTCTTGTCATTCCTAGGCTTCAGTGGAGATGGTTTTTTGTCCAGGCCCATTGCAATAATGCACCTATGGAAAAAATGAACATAAAGTAGATAGTAACACACGTAACACAGTATATAACCCCACAGTTTTTTAAATATTTATTCCAATAAGGATTGTTATGAGAAATACTATATTACTGGTATGCCTATTAATTAAAATAAACTATCTTGTTGGCACTAAAAACTTATAGTGGACACAGCATATTAATAATTTTACTCCAGTAATCATAAAGAAAACAAATCATCAACCAACAACTTTGTCTGTTAAAATTTGTGCCTTAAAATATATCTTTGGCCTTGACAGTCATTGGTACATTTATGAGATGTGATTGAAAACTATAGTGAGTATCTAAATCTTAAAAGTTCATGCAGTCAAAGAAACACTGGGTGAATCCCCCCAAAAACTCCCTCTTGCTTTGAATGCATTCATGCCATTATTTTCCTTCTGAAGCAGTTTACAGTTTTCTACTTACATCAGTTTCTGTCAAACTGAAATATTACAGTGTGTCCTCCTCCACCTTATCCTCCAGATCTGGCACTTTGTGACTTCCCTAAACTCCAAGTGGTCATAAAACTAAGTATTTTGAATCAGTTCAGGATATCAAGACAGCGAGAACAGAACAAAAGACACTCACTATTGTAGTCAGGGGTTGTGAGGAGAACAATTAGAATCAGGACACAGAATTTATAATATTATTTTATGATGGTCACCCAGAGTTAACACAAGAAAGTGCAGGAAATCTGTCCACAACACTGAAGACACAGAATGTTCAGCCAAGGGCCTGAGTCTCACAGCAATGTCTTGCATGAGTCCAGATGAAAACCTAGAGCTCATGACAGTGCCTCCCATGAGTCCAGCTGGAGGTCTAGAGCCCACGAGAAGGACTCACGCCAGTCTGTTTTACAGATCTGTTCTGGGAAGGTCCAAAGTTCAGCAGTGGAAACTAGAAAGTCTATGCCAGGGGGGTGAAGGAGCTGTGCTGGTAGGTTGAGGGTTCTACACTGGAGCCAAAAGGTCACACTCAAAATAAGAACCAGCGCTGCCCTTTAAAGCACCATAGCCATCCTCAGTGACACGGAGGTCCCGAGCTCCTCCCAGAATAAGAACAGTCCAGTACATAGCCAAAAAGCCAGCATGACAAGTTTGTCCTGGAGATTAAATGGCACATGTCTTCCCCTCTGGAGCCAGAAAGCTATGCTTGGTGTAAGCACCAGAGCTCCCCCAAAGTGAACCACAGCCACTGTCACCAACAAGATCCCGAGCTCCTCTGATGACAATGGTAGAACTCACACTGGGGAGGCCAGTCATGAGGAGCTCCTCCAGGAGAACCAATGGCTCAAAACAGTATCACTTAGAAACCCACAATGCCTCACTTGTCTTCTCTATGTCTCTGTCCTGGCAACTTTCCTCAGGTGGGCCATCTACTCTCAGCACAGTGCTGATTTCATTCAGCTGGCATTAAGTTGACTGCCAGTTTTTAATCCATAACTCTCACAGAAGATGGCCTCCAGAACTGCCTCAGAAAGTGGCAAGTGGGTGTGTTTGAAGCAAAGGAAAATATTTTGACCGGGACTAAAGGCAATGCTTCTTTTGCTATAATAAATTTTTTAAAAATTTAAACATTTGCTGTATTTTGTCATACCTTATACATCTATATGATAGATACATGGATTGATAGGAAGATCAATAGATAATAGTGCAAGTCTGTAAATGAGAATTATGTAACAAAAGAATATTCAGTCTTACAAACCTAAAAATAATCAGAAGCAAACTGAGGATAGAGTTCACTGGTAGAATGGTTGCATGGGGGGTTGATCCCCTCTACTGAAAAAAAAAATAGACAGATGCCATTCAATCTGTGCTAATTTATTATTCCAACGATAGAACAAAAGACTTAAATACAGGGTTGATTCTAGATAGACATGACTGATATTTTTAAGAAACATATACTGTTAAATGTTGTTGTTCCCTTTAAGTAAATAGCTCAGAAGTCTACACACTTATTCCAGTAGAACTGCTATTGTTGGTTTTAAAATGGCCTTTGAGAAACTGTACTGCAATCTTCTGGTGATTTTTGCTGGGAACAAGCTTTTGTTTTTGGAATATGGCAACAATTTATACTTATATTTGTAAGTCATAGTGTCATTCCAAGTCAAAACTGGTGAACCAGCCAGATCTCAATGCGTCATGACATTTAAAAAGTTTTCATCGGTTATGACAAAAGGAAAGTGCACAAACTGTCTTCTGCAGCTTTTATCCAACAGGGAGAATTTGGACCTTAATGTAAGTAATTATGGTGGTGGATTGCTGAACACTCTATGTCATTCTCTTTGCTGAGTACCATCTATGCAGTATCTTAAGGGATTCATTACTCCCCAAATCAATAAATTAACCATGATTATCACCACTGAGCAAGTGAGGAAGCTGAGGCTGAAAAGCTTCCATGGCTTGCTCAAGGTCACCTCGCTGGCTGATGATGGCACTGGATACCAGATCACCTCACACGGGAGCATAGCTCTGCTGGCAGGGGGAACCCCTCGGGTGACCAGGCACACAGACAAATGTCACGCTGCTGGGCTCGCCACCCAAGAAAGTATTCACACTCTCACACCAGACTCTAACACAACCTGGAGAAGTTTCCAGCAAGGCCTGGAGACAATCCCTGACTGGAAAACATGTGCGGACCATCTCAGTCTCCCCATTTCTCCCTCCCGACAATTGCTGCGGTCCTCCTCCCTCCATGCTAGGCAACTACGGAGAGCTGAGTTATTTATGAGACAGGTGAAAAGCAATCGTAGTGAAGTCAATGCTTGTCAGTTCAGGAAATTGAAATAATACTAAAAATCTGAAAAATTCCTCGAACTGAGTCAAATCCAGTGGCAATCTCTTAAACTGAAGATTTCACAGACTTTCAGCCATCTCCAGTCTTCAACTAGCGCAGGAATTGATCTTAATAAGTCCCCCCAACAAGCAAATACAAGAGCTGTGTTATAGCACTTCACATTTCACTATCTCCCCATAAAATAAAGCTAAAAGGATTTACGTTCCACCTACCAGCTATAAAACATAAGATACTAAAACTCTACTCACCTCACCCCTATTAAGCATGATAAATATTTCTAGACAGTAATGATGTGGTACTTGGCACAGAGCTTCCTTTGGAATGAAGGTGTCAAAAAAAACTTCACAGAGTAGGATCAGCAGCCTGGCCTTCTGTTCCAGCTTCTCTCCCCATTTCAGGAGCAGTAGCGCATCCATTGATGTGGAGCCTCTGGTAGGCTGTTACTTTTAGTTTATGTTGTGACTACGTGAAGGCTTTGATGTCTCCCTGTTGCATGCACAGACTTTATGGCCCATCTGCTGAAGGGAATTGGACAGGCAAAGTGACTAACATCTGTGCTCCCCTCGTCACTGACTACCTGTTTGACTTCAGAGCATAATTTGAGGTATTGATTCTGATCACTGAAGCTGAAAGCAGCCTGTGTTCTCCTCATTTGGTGAATTCTTCTCAGGTTTCCCTCTGGTAATGGAAAGTAGGAACAGTGCCTCTTCAAACAGACCCAGGACTTGCGGGACAAGGACAGATGTGGAACCTTCATACTTTTGAAGCGACCACTGTTAAGCTGTCCTGCTCTTCTGGGGACTTTAAACAGGTAATTCCTAATCATTTTTAGGAAGAGATCTCCCAAATGCTTCATTTTACTGCACCCTCCTTTTTTCACATTGGAAACTTTCAAGGATCAGCATTTTTTAATGAATTAAAATTTCATTTCAAACAAGATGGAGGAATTACTGCACTCTCCATACCTTAACTGAAAGTACTATTCTGGATATAGCGAAACAAATGATACACAATACAAGTGATCCTGTTCCCTTAGCGGTAGTTCCCAGCTGTCAGTGGAATTCTGCGATGTTGGTGGCTCTGGAACAACTGGGATGGTCTCAGGTGGGGTTGGGCCACCCAAGGCTGCTGATTTAAGTCAGCCTGAACTTACTTTGACCTGCTCTGCAACAGACAGATACTCAAAGACATCGCCTTGATCACTCACAGATGTCATCAGAAGAAAAAGGTTTTGAAGCTAACAACAGCAACAACAAAACCTGAAAACTCCTTGAAGAAGTGTATACTTTGATTGAGGGTAGTAGAACTTATTCTTGTTTGGTTTTGGTACCGTGAATCAAACCCAGGACCTCACCCTTACCAGGCAGGCACTGTGCTGCTAAGCCATATCCCTGGCACATTATTCTTTAATATCAAAATCATTTTGGCATTATTTGAAATGTAAGCAATAAGAAAGTAAGAAATCAGAAAGAATGTAGATGGGACCAAGCATTGAAATCAGAGGAAAAAAATGACACAGGAGCTAGGAGGTGTTGATTAAGAGAGCAGATGTCATCAGTCAAATTTGGGTACTGATTATTAAACCACACAAAATGCTCAGGGCTAAAAATTTACATCTTTGATTTATACAGCAACTCCCAAAGAATGCAATGTATTTGCACATGGATGATCATATATAAGCTCATAAGTTTTCCTGAGAGTTAAACAGAACTGTGTTAAATGACTTGCCCACAAATAAGGTGAAAGCCTATGAATTGGAGATGAAAGGAATCCAGAGCCCTCAATACAGCTGGGCACAGACGTATGGCCCTAGGCCACTCACTCTCCCCCTCTCAGGATGACTGTTTCACACCTGTTCTCTCTCCTAAAACGTCCAATCTCTCCTCTTAAACTCAGCTGATAAATGTCATTCTCTTTTTGGAAAAGAGAGTCAATCAGCAGGGAACTTCTAGTTGATCCTAGCACATCCATCTTCCTTCTCTGTCTCCCCTATGTGGCATCTGACTCCCACCCCTGCTACCATAGAAGAACATCCTTCCTCGTGTTAAGGCTTATACCTCCATCTAAGCCTCTCCTCTCTAGCATACTTAAGCACCAACCTCCCAGAAGTTTCCCTCTTTATGTCATTCTTCATCAATCTTTTTTTTCCAGCAGGGTATTATTCCTATCTATTAGCATAAAACATACTATAATACTCCACCATAAAAAGTAAAAAGCCTTTGACCCGATGTAGTATTCCCTCCTAGGTTATCTATCACCTATTTACTATTATTTAAAGCAAACCTCTTTTAACAAGTTGTCTATATCCTCTGCCTTTATTTATTTTCTTCCCTCAAACCCATCCCAATCAAGCTGATTTCACTGTGATAACTTGTCTTGAGATCACAAGAACTAACTCATCATCAAATCAATGGTCCATCTCCGGTCTTCATCCTACTTAACCTATCCACACATATGACCAGTTAAATAACTGTTTATTCTTCCAACTATTTTATTTGTTTCCAAAATATCAGTCTCTTTCTAAAAACTGCCTTTTCTTTTCACGTCAGCTTCTCCCGACTTCCCTTACCTCCCAAATGGAAATGATGCATAGCTCATTGCTCAAAAATGTTCTGTACCTGTATTTGATTCTTAAACAGTCTAGTTTGAGTCCATGACTATAAACATCATCTAAGTACAAATCACATGAATCCCAGACCCAAACCACTTCTTTGCACCACCATCATCCCACACTGGCTTCTCCCACAACCTCATTTAAGTGCAATTTAACTGGACCTCCTGCCAGCTCTGCAGCTAAATAAAGAAGTTGCTGAGTCCACCTTTGATTTTTCTCTTCACCTCATGCCCTGCATCATCCACCAGTAGACCCTGTAGGCTTTACCCTCAAAGCACACATTGAACCCAATCAGCTCTACTCCTACCCTGTCTCCTCCCAGGATTAAAGCAGTTTCAGTTTTCCTGTTCCCTAGTTTATGTTTCCCCATAGGAACTATTGTTGGATCATGTGATCAATGCCTTTTTATTCTTTTTCAGAATAAAAGTCTAAGCCAGGAACTCACAACTTCTGTACAGTGTGGCCCCACTGCTTCTCTGACTTCCTCTCCAGTCATTGTTCCAGCCCTCATTTTGCCTCTTTCTAGGCCGGCTTAGACACCCCAAGTGTGCGCTTCCCTTTTGCCCTCTGGATATGCTCTTCTCTCCTGGAAAAGCTTTTGGAGGAAAGGACTTTATTTCTGGTCTTTGGGCAGAAGATACATTTTCTCACAGAGAGGTTACCTCACTCTCCTACGTAAGACAGCACCCACTCTGGTGCATGGCCTCCTCACTCCCCATAGCTCCCTTCCCATCTGACTTATATTAATTACTTTATTAGTATATTATCCTCCCTTTCCTTATTAGAATAAGTATCAGATTCGCATGTACTTTAGTTGGTTCATTCTTGTGTTCTAGTTTGGCAGCTAGTCAATTTTCCAGGAACACTTTCAGAAAAAAAATGACAGAAAGCCTGCAGGTAAAACTTCTGATGTCAAACAGAATGTCTGACATGAAAACAGAAACAACACTCAACACTAGCCCTTGATCTGCCTGACATGGAGACAAAGGGGACAAAGGCGATGAGCATGAAAACTGGGCCACAGCACGATGCAGGCACAGCTCTCAGATGCATAACCTGCGTGGGGTCCAGTCACAACAGGCAGATGCCAGGTACACGGCGCAGGGTTGGGGCCTAGCTCTAAATCACTTAGAGCACTGATTTAAAACAAAACAAAAACCCAAAGGCAAACCTCTGTTTCCTTCAGAGACAGAAATTAATGTAGCATGAGGAAATGGAGAGAAAGAGACAATTTAAATGGCCACCAACATTTACTTATCTCTATGATATAATATATCTGGAGATCTGAGTGAGAGCTTATAATTGAAATACAAACTCTCAGGGTTGTAGCGCATATCATTTATCCTAGATCATCTAAACTCATACATGCTGAGATTTCTTAACAAATTGCACTGATAAATGCATTAGTAAGAGCAGAAGAAAGATGCAGGCAAACCTGCCCTCCACCAGAAGAAAAGTGTTTCCTTACTTGTAGCAAGGAGGGGCTTTCTCCACATTCACAAACCCAAAGTAGCCTCGTTTGCCTCCAAGCCTGGAGCCTTTCCGATGCTTGTATTCACAGCAGGAGCTCAGCCTGTTCACCTGCATGCCATTCAGAAAAAATGTGAGGCTGAAGGGGAAGCCATAGTGTCTCTTGGAAATGAACTGAAAAGTCTCTGGAATGAAAAAAAGAAATAAATTGATCAGTGAAAACGGTTGACTCTGGACTAACATCTTCTATCTTACATTTTTCTTTTAGATAAATACAGTATTAGGCACTAGATCATCTTTTGAAGACAATTTAAGCACCCAAAGCCATACTATTAGGGAACCAGGATTTTAAAAATTATAGAAGAAAACAATGGAAACTAAGTTTTGTAAATGGGGGAGGAAGAAAGATTGAAAGGAGAACAAAGGAATGGGGAAGAAAAGAATTAAGACCTATTATGTACAGGCATAAATTTCCTAAGATGAATATGGTCATATGTACAGCAAAAAAATGTACCAATAAAAATTGATTTTAAAAACCATTCTATTATTTTTACATGTGATAAATACCCCAAGTCTTTATAAAATTCTGATTTGTAATAAAACAATGGTTTGTGGCATCATATGAGCACATGTTAGTTTCACATGCTGTGCTAGATTACCTTAGGGGTATGGTTTCTCAACAGTCAGATGAGCTAGAAATAGAACTGTGGACAATTTCTAGATCAGGAGCTTAAGAATTAGAGGAATCCAGGAATTTACTCACTATTGCGCTGTAAGTGTGAGTTAGTATTGAAACGCAAATACCTCCTTAAATCCCATGCCTCTATCTTGCTATGCTAGCTATGCTGACAAAATACATAATGACAAACTGTTGTTATGAGATTAGTATGTTTGTTTAAAATGTATTTTTAGTTGTGAATTTAAATATCCTAATATACATGTGAAGGAGGCAGAGTTATACCATCTGTAAGCCACATTTGATTGTTTGGCTTTGAGCTTCTTTTTCTTTGCCTACCCAACAAAACATCCTACCAATAAATTAATGCTTGCAATTGATAGTTTTTTAATTATTCCAAATTCTTATAATTCTCTTTGACAAAAATCCTACCCAAGAGACCCTATTTTCCACAGAATCGTTCAGAAGCCTGCTACTTAATAATTCCTCTAACTAACAGCTCTGCTTCTACTAGGAAAACAGTAAACAAGTTTCACCTCTCCACTCTGCATCCTTTCTTTCTAATGGTGCATGTACTGCAACATATGAAAATGTGGCTACACCTGGAGTTTTCAAACTTTAATGTGCACCTGCATCACCTAGAGGGCTTGTTAGAATGTATCTCGCTAAGCGTCACCCTGGAGTTTCTGATGCAGCCGGTCTGGGGTAGGTTTCATGAACTTGCTTATCTAACCAATGTCCATCAAAGCCTGATGCTACTGGCCCTGGGAACCCACTGGAAAATCTTAACCTAGATATTTGTCCTGTTGTATGTTTGTGAAATCCATGAGAACTGAAGATGGATTTAACTCATCTTGGTTTCCCCAGGACCCAGAACAATGGGAATTGAGGTCTCCCCAACTGATAAATGGTCCATTATTGTAATCTATTTCACCATTATCTAGAAATGCTACAATAATGTCACATTATCCCTCTAAAGATGTCTAAATAAGATATAAGTCATTCTAAAGATTTAGACCTCAGTATTGGGGATGCAAAATTAAACAAACTAGGAAAAAACCTGAGATGTTAGCATCTGGGGACTCTAACTCACAGTAAGTTTTTGAAGTCACTTGTTTCAATGATAAATTGACTTCTCGAGTGGTGACTAGAAAGCAAATTTCATTGCTTTTACTGTAGAAACTTCAACTCTGCTTCTACACAATATAACCCATTCCCTTGCAGCATGTGCCTGGAAACTCCCTGAGCACCCAACCATGAAGAAAAGGCACTCAAGGAAACATCAAAACAGGCACAGAAAATCAACTCCTAGATGTGGCTGCTTTTCTGTTGGATGTGTGTGTAGCACATACAGAGCACTGCAAAACTCCATTTTGTTCTTTACTTTTTGAAATGAATTACGTAAAAAGTTGTGTCCTCACCTTGCTCCTTTTGCTATTTATTTTGTGATATTGCATTTTAAAGTACTGTGAGGGCCAGGGATTTAGCTCAGTGGCATAAGCGCCTGCCTGGCAAGTGCGAGATCATGAGTTCAATTCGTGGTACTGCAAAAATAAACAAATAATAAAGTACTGTGATATCTCTCAGTCATGACTCCAGAAGGGTTTGATTCATTTTCTAGTTCTTCACTTACTGATGTATGCCATGGTAAGTCACTCAAATTTGTTTCATTTCAGAATTCTCATCTATACACTGGGAGAGTTGGGGTGGAGCCCCAGTCTCCCCAATTCACAGAGCAGTGTTAAGGGTTATATACACTTGCTAGCAAGCACCTTATAATATTTGTAAAGCATCATTATTCATTATTTCCTGACAGTGGATGGCATTGTTTCAGACACTGAAGAAAAACAAAAATACTAGAAAAATATTAAATGTGGCTTCTTCTCAAAGAAGTTATTATTTAGTGAGAAAGGCAAAATTAATGTGGCAGAGTTCTGCAATAAGGTCACCAAATCTTCTCCCCTTAAAAATGTGTCTTTGGAAACAAACCAAAGACTTAAGACCAACTAAGCAGTATTTAATTCATGAAAAAATGACTGAACTTTAGATAAAAACTAAGACTCTGTAGAACTCTTTTTCCAGGGGTTTACAGTCATTCTAATTGTGTAGGGTAGGACATAAATAGCCAGCAGCTTCCCTGTCAATGGGGCTGACCTGATTGATGGAAAAAATGTAAAAGCTCAGGCCTGTGGGATCTCCAGTAATAAGCTACAATCTGGGAGGCAAACTAACAAGGAAGGTCAGAGGTTCCCTAAGACTGTAGGTCTAATTACAGCCAACCACAGCCAGTGGATGAATCCGAAATTTAATGGGGAGATGGAAGCAATAAGGCAGCCATTGTGGCTTTCCGTATACTCTCCACATATTCCAGCTCACTGGACATGGCAGGGATGTAAGAAGTCTATCCAGCTCTTACATTCCCAACCTGCCTAGGGCTTCTTCTCTTCCAGAGAACCTGGTGGAAAACAAAAGATGGAACTCACTTGAAAATCACCTGCACTATGTATAGACCCCTGACACCATGGAAATCCCAAGCTACTCAGAACCTCAGATGCAACCTTGCTCAGAAACAGAATTAGTGAGGGATCAGGATGAGATCAAAACTTCGATTGCTTTACACCAGGATGACAGGAACTGGGTTTTATAAATTTATTTTACATAAGTTAACAAACAACAACTATAAATCCTCCCTCAGGAAGATTAAAAAAAGAAAAAAAAAAGAAGAAGAAAAACAAAACCCTCAAAAGGAAAAACTTCAGAAACTGTAATACATGGCTCCTATGTAATACATTAATTAAAGTCTTTTTTCACCAAAATATCAAGAGAGATATAAAAATGAGAAAGTGTGACCTATACTCAAAAAAAAAAATCAAGACCACTCTTAGGGACCTAGTCAAGAGAAATAATAACATATATGTATGCAAAAACTTTACATGTATGCTCATAATGGCATTATTTTAATAGTCCAAAAGAAGAAACAATACAAATGTCCAATAACAGAGAAAAGGTTAAAAAAAAAACTATGCTGTGGCACATAGTCAGCAATATTAGGAGAGTAACAAAGGATTTGTGCAGGTTGATATTCTTTATCTGAAATGCACATATGGACAAGATTTGAAAGAATTTTAAGTCTGGAATATTTACATAAGATTTTACATCGCTGAGCATTTCTGATCTAAAAATCTGAAATCCAAAACTTCTTGATCATTGTATCAGTGCAATGCAAATACATAATTCTCAAAAATGCTATACAGATGAAGGAATCAAGACCTGCAATACCAAATGTCATATGACTGTATTTACAGGAAGTGTCCAGAAGCTATGTTCAGAAAATAAAGTGTGTTAAGACAGATAGCCAATCATCAGCTGTCTGCGGTTGGCCGTGAGGGTAAGGACTGACTGCCAGCGATACACAGAAACCTCTGGACATGTGGGAGATCCTCCTACACTGGTGTGTGATGAGATGACTACAAAACTTACACAATCCAAAACTGATTCAAAAATCGATCTGTAGGAAAACGGATGCTCCTTGAGAACAATGGTAAGTGAAATAAACCGGACATGCATGGTTTCTCTTATGTGAGAAACTCAAAATATAAATAAACAGCAAAATAAGAGATAGAAGGAAACAGAGATCAGTGCAGAAGGAAAAGAGAAAAGAGATGGAGGAAGGTGGAAGAGAGATGAGAGAAGGGGATCAAAAAAGAAGAAAGATGTTTTATGTGTCTATTCCAACTCTCCATGAGGAACATAATCATTACTGCTAACACGGACTAACAAAAATAAAGAAGAAGGCAGATACTCATGTGATGCACTTAAGAAAGATATATGACCATGTGCAAATGTTTTGATGCAGGGGAATAAACTTAGTTTTCATTACAAAATAATGAATAATTAAATAAATACCACCTTGTACAAATCAGAGGACTCAAAAACAATGGACTCCTTTTAGGGCATTTAATTTGCAACTCAACAAGACTCCTTTTAGAAATTAAAATATTCAACCAAGTATAACAAGTAACAAAAAACCAGTAACTCTTAGGCAGAATATAAGGAAATGCTCCAGTTTGAGAACAGACTACGAGCTGTGTGTTCATGGGATAAAATGGATGGAAGTCAGCTGAGAAAGCTGTGAAACCTTACAAGTCTTAAAAGAAGGATAAAATTTGAATGAACGAAAGGAAGGAAGGAAGAGATGGAGGGAGGGAGGGAAGGAAGAGCATTGCAGATGAAAGAACTAATAGTCCGAGGCTGTGTGTGCAGGTTCCAGAGTGAAGGAGCTTCTCTGCCAAGAAGTAGTGGAATACACAGACACAGGCAACACGGTCACTTTAAGGAGATGCAAAAAAAGCAGTCACAGAAGGACAAGGCCAGAGAGCTATAAAAAGAAAAGAAGCCAAAGTTTGTTTCCATCAAAAAGATAAATATGGCAAATAAAAATACCTGGGAAGGAACTACAATCTTTACAAATGGCCAGAATATTCAGTCATTTCATAGGTGTATGTAGTAGGTAGTCAGCCTTTGCTTGGGGTCTAAAATCTCCCTCCCAGAGACAGAGTGAATTCCTCTGGGAATAAAAGATGTGCTTGCTGCATTCGTAAATAATTTTATTGCTGCTTTTAATAAACGAGCAAGATCATTTAGCAACTGCCACATTTCAATGACTTTACACTTCCAAGAATATGATAAAGGTCCTTTGCTTAAAACTGAAGTCTTCTGAAAACCTATTCACATCTCACTGACTCGAGCACAGCTTTGATTTGTCAAAAGGGCAGATTGTTTTCAGCCCAGCTGAACTGCTAAGATTGCTGAACCTCAAGACAATGCCAAGATACCCAACTTTTCAATTTCGAACAATTACTGTCCTAGCAATCAAGGGCAAGCTGAGACAAAATTACTGTGTGCACAAGATTCAGATGTTTAATCTCTAGTCTATGCTAGTATTCAAGATGTCCAAAGCCGTTGCAAAAAAATAAAATCCTGGGAGAGATATACATGCCTTCCTCCTCCCATCCACTTTACTTTTGCACTCTCATCACAGAGTGCATGTCCTCTACCAAAAAAGTCATTCATCTATGACTTCTTCTTTTTATCTGCATCTACTACTTCTTTCCAACAGCCAAATACATATTTTAGATGTATCTCATTGAATGCAGCATGACCTAAGACCAAAGACAGTTTTCACTGTGTCCTGTTTCTTTTTTTTAATTTTATTTTACAGAGAATAAAACAAAAGATGACAGATCTAAGCAGATCAGAACAATGTAAGCAACACAGCACTTCACAACAAGACAATTGGATATCATCAGTAGCTACCATAATATCTCTTTCTTTTAAACAGTTGAGCATACCTTCACAAACAATAATATCAAACATAACAAAATAGAATAAAAGCATTCAAGAGAATGAAACTATTACAAGGCATTCTGAACCAAACAACAGAAAATGAACAATGACTACTATAATATGTCATTTTCCATACAAAATTTGTTTATATTATTACACATATTAAAATCCAGTAAGACACAACATGATAGAACCAATGGTAATAGAAGAACAAAAGCATGATAGGACATCAAAGCCAGATGATATTAAATCATCAATGGCTGCCATAATCTTTTGGTTTCTTCAAAGTAGCTGTTCATACCATCACATATAATAAGGTCAAATAAAACAGAATAAAACCATTCCAACCAATGAATGAAAACATTACAAGTCTTCAAAGTAATATAATGGGGATCCATGATTACCATAGAATCTTATGTACTCTTACCTTTTCTTACACTAGGGAGACTATGTGGTATTTATACATGTTAGTTTGATTTATTTTGCTTATGAGTATGGTCTCAAGTTGCATCCATTTCTTTATTAATATCTCAAGGTGATTATTCTTTATATCTGAGTAGTACTGCATTGTATAAAAGTATCACAATTGTTTTATCCATTCCTCAGTTGATGAGCACTTAGGTTGTTTCCAAGATCTGGCTATTACAAATTGTGCTGCTATAAACACAGGTGCATATATATCACTGTGGCACGATGTTTTCAGTTCTTCTGGGAATATGCCTAGGAGTGGAATAGCTGGATCAAATGGAACTTCCAATCCCAGTTTTCAAGGAATCTCCAGACTGACCTCCACAGTGGTTGCACCAGTCTACACTCGCACCAGCAGTGCAGAAGAGTTCCTTTTCCCCACTGTGTCTGTTTCAGTGGTCGATTATACCTAATTTCAGTAATTCTCCTAAATTGAGAGCTGAATTGTAATCCTTCAAAAAACAAGTGTATGTATTACACTTTTATCTTTGCCAAACTGATTATGAGCTTCACAGCTCTCACATTATGAAAATGCAGAGGCGCTACCTGGGGCTGCATGCACACGAGCTAGGTCCTGTATCTCACCAATGACAAGGCCCCTGCTCTGACCTCGGGGACCCACCCCAACGCATGAGTCCACCCATTTTCCCATCTAGGAGGTGACAAATTCTGGAATGCCTTGGCAAGATGAGACAAAGGAAATCTCATTTCCACCGAGTATACAAAATTGAAAAACATTGTTCCTAGAGTAATTGAGCATCATGTTTTACTTTAAGTTAAAACCAACATTCTCGTTTACTCCTATATATCAGGAAGTTTATAATACATAGATAACATAGTTATAGTTTTATTTTTAAGGTGTGAAATAGTTTTCATTGATTGTCATTTTTCTTCCATATATGTCCTGGTCTCCTTTCTTAATGCCTATGTCTATGTCAAGATTTCCCAAATATTACTTATGATTACTCAAAATATGGCTATTTCCTCAACAGAGCTTCTTAAGCAAAGAAATAATGAAAAAAACCCACAAACATGTTTTCTTTTCACTAGTGCTCCACGCAACTAAATCTTGAAGCAAAATGCTAGAGTAAATATGCATAACTTATATTGCATATAAAAATGATCTCTTATGCTGACAAACACAGATTTACAATCAAACAACAGAAGAAATGTACTAAAAGGTCATTTAGCCAAATTTTGTACCAGCTCATTAGGAGTGATTCACCCTGGAGTTTATTGGATTTGTGATTTTATTTCAATATACCTCTAAACAACAAATTGCCAATCTGTTATTTTTCTCTTAGAATAATGTATGATATAATTCACTGTGGAAAGCCAAATAGTTACCTTGTAATTTGAGGGACAGCCTATTTGTGCAATATTTTAAAGATATATCTCTATTCCAAAATTAATATGTTACCCGGTTAAATCACTCCAAATTTCTTCTTCCACAATCTGCAAGAGTAATTGCTGCTTCAGTTCCAGTCATGGAGAAGTAAATCTAGATTTACTTTCAGGCAGCTGGTTTATATACCCCTGGAGATGCATAATTTTATAAAGTGATTGAAGTCATTTTGATACTATTTTCAGCAACAGTTTATCTATGACATTGACCCCAAGCAATTAGGAGAAATCCACCTTGCACTTGTACCTTTTTCAAGCAGTTTGCCTTTGTACACACACAGGTTTTCCCCACCACAGTGCTGCTGATAAACTCTGATTTCATCTCGAAAATATGGATCATCATAAGATAGGTGCGCACTTTTCCCCAAATAGATCATTGTAATAGCTGCATTACTGTGCAGTGATGTTTTGTAAATCCTTCCTGAATCCTAGAAAAGACCAAAAAAACCCTATTAAGTAATCAACTTCTAATCAGAGTGTTTTTAGTCTCAGATAACATTGCAATAAAAATAAAAATGGCTAGTTTTATGTAAGTAGTTTTTAAAAATCTATACAAAGTATCAATTTACATGGAGCCCAAAAAGTCAAGCCCTTAACAAAATAGATGCCTCTAAACAGCTCTAGCATGTATTTTGGCTTTGTGTCTTTAAATGCTGGGAATTCAAAGAAAGTTTGTCTTTTTTTTTTTGGTACCAGGGATCGAACTCAGGACTGTGCACTTGCAAGGCAGGTGCTTATGCCACTGAGCTAAACCCCCAAGTTTGTCATTTTTTAAGTTCAGTGAACTCTTGACTTAGGAACTCAATTCGTTCCTGAGGATTGGTTATAACTCAAGTTGTCAGTTGGGGTCTCCAGCTCCTCCACCCAGTCTTCAAAAGTCTCTCCCCTGCACACAGGCAGATCTCAGTGTCCTGAGAGAGACACTGGCCCAGAATTCTCAGTTAACTCCGTACAGGAGAAGATGTCATCATGTTCCTTCCAGAACCCTTTAAGTCCTGGAAGTTCTGGAAGTGCAAGTGGCTAGCATGAGGGTCATAACTCAAGACTTTGGTTCTAAGTTAAAACTAAAATGCTGCTCATAACCCAAGTTGTTTTGTATCTCCAGCAGGTCATACTCCAGGGTCCACGATTTGTGTATTTTTCTTTTACACAGAGCGAAAACGTTAGTGATGCTTGACGGAAACTACCTTTGGCATGTTGAGCTGGTTCTCAAACCAATATTCAAACCAATGAATTTTTTTTAACATTAATACATCGTTTTGCTTCAGTTTGAATCAACATCGCTTGTGGTGCAGCAGTGAGTTTGGGAACTGAATGCTTTGTCTTTACAGTATGTTCTCTCCTGAGTTTATTCTATCTGACAAGAATGTGTACAGGTGCTTTCATTCTGGGTCACTCTGAGGATTAAGGATCGCATGTGTTATTTGCCTGCAATGATCCAGGTTCACAAGAAGCATTTAGTTCAAGGAAAGAGCAAAAACAGACCTGTAGAGCACACCTGTAATCCCAATTGTGAGAAGCAGCAGGATAGCAAGTTCGAGCCCAGCCTAGACAATGTCCTGTCTCAAAATTTTTACAAATAATTAAACAATGGATGGGAATGTGAAGGCCATGGGTTCCCCAGTACCACCACATAAACAAATAAATAAACAAACAAACCCAATATTGATAATGTGATTTCTAGTATCAAAAACATATTCCCAATAGACTTTTTAAAATTGCCTCATGAACCCATATGATATTCCATGTTACTGACATGGACCAAAATGTCCTTGCTGGCACCTCCTAATTTCTAGCCTGGAGTGTTTCTGTAATAGTGCATGAGCGCGGGGCTCACTCAAGCTCGGCATTCACGTCCACTCCGTGCCCTACGGGGTGCTTATGATCCCGAACAGCTACTGTGTGACCCCACAAGACAGCAAGTTGTTAACACTACGAATTTTAGTTTTATTTCTTTTTAAATTTTTAAAATTTGTATTAGTACATGATGACTTACATTCATTACAGAGGATCGCTGCAGGTCATCCACATCTCAGCCCCTTCCTTAATTTCCCTCTCCCACCCTCGCACTCTGCCTTTTATTTTGCCAGCGTTAGAGTCACATATTTTTGCTCATTTATCTTGGCATAGTCCCAGGTGATGGGGGGCAGGTCCTCTTTACTCAGTGGAGCCAAAGGTTGGACACTGGTGATTTAAAGGAGCAGCAGTAAGACAAAGGAAGGGAAAAATAGAAATGGATGGGAAGGCTGTGGAGAACTTTCCGGGGCCCGATACTGGAAATATTGTAGGTGTCTAGAATTGTGCACAGGCTCGGCTTTGCTTTTAATCTGCTTTACTTTTCTAAAAATAACTTTTTAACAAAGTGAAAAATGTGGAGAGACAAACTTTCAGTGGATTCCAGGCAATTATTCGAGTTTGAGTCCGTTGAATTATGGATGTATGAGAAGCATGCATTTAAAAAAAATAAAAAGCTGCAACAACAACAACAGAAATGCTGAAGGAATTACTAATGTACTTCCATCCTCAAGCCCGGCCTTTCCACTTCAGAGGGTATTTTTGTTTTAAATCCAATTCCATTTTTCTGAAACAAAAACCAGAGCAAGTAAGTGTGGTGAAACGAAATTCTGCACACAACAGTCTGAAAAATATAAATGATGGGGGGGGGGGAGAAGGCCAAGTTTTAAAATTATTGAAGCACATTGTCTTGCCTGTGGATATACAAGAGCTCCCAAATAGAGAGATAATCAGCAGAAATATTTCAGGGACGCCAAGAGTCATGAAGGCAAATCAGCAAACTCCGTAATGCTTTGCAGATTAGAAGCACCTTCCTGAATCTCAGATGAAAGTAAAACCACGAAAGCAAGCCTGGTTCCTACTTGCAAAAAGATAATCCCATGGTTCCTTTTGCCTGGGGGCTGTGGAGCTGTGACCTGTATTGGTAGAACCCGCCACACTAGCAGCAGACCTAAGGCAATTCCAGCTCCCAGCTCCTGCAAACACTTAATGAAGCGACTGATTAAATAAAAGCATCCCCTTTTGGTTAAGCAATACTTTCTGAAGCAGCATGGATTTAGAGGAAGCTGTCTGAGCTCCCTGGAGATAAGCACTCTATAAATACAAGGTTATAGTGGGATTAGAGTTGGGGAAATGCTTGCCTCTTATGTGTGAAATGAGAAACTAGAGAGAAAAACTTTTCAAAATAAAATAAATGGCAGCCTTGTATCTTTCTCATTTCTTGTTATGCAACTTTTTGGGGGAGGTGAAGCGTATTTCTTATAGCGACATCTCTTGGGTCTATACTTACTTCATCATTTTCTCTTTTAAAAATATTCCCCAACTTTTGCCACAGAGTAAATTTTCCTAGGTGGCCCAAGTGACATCTCATGGTTAAACGTATGTACTAGGAAACAAATCATTGCCTCTTTCACCTGACCAAATGGCTTCTCTGTTTGTCATCTAACTTCCAAGGATGCAATGACCTCAGAGTGTTGAAATTGTCAAACGATTTCATGACCCTTTCTGCAGTATCAAAATTATCCATGAAATTTCACAGAAAAGCTTAATCATCTTCCATTGGTTGCTTCTATTTCTTCCCTTCCAGTCTTCACCAGGTTTCTGAGGCAACACCAATGAGGCAAATGAACAGCAGGCCCAAGGAGTGCTACACACTCAGACATTACATAGGTGCAATATTTAGCATGTGACTGATGTACAAGGTTTTCACTGGGATCTCTATTATCCCCACCCAGGCCTATGTGCAGAGCACATTGAAGAGAGTCTGCAGGTGTTACAGTGCTTGTTTGCATCGATAGTGCTGGGTGAAAACTCCTCTCCATTCCTGAACCAACCCTTAGTGTCCTGAAACAAATACAGAATCTTACCTAGATCACTGTAGGACTCTTAGTGTAGTCCACAGATTTTATTATCCAAACTGAAATGCATAGTACTTATTATGCACAGGTAAAAATAAAAAAGAAATTTGCAGTGTTCTAGGAGTGCTGGTATATATATGGTGACCCTACTAATAATCTCCCCACTCCAATCTGATGTCCCTCAAAATCTCCCCAATCCTAGATATGCGGGACCTACTATCACTAAGTAGATCATGTGACTCTTCCTGTGCTTAAAGTCCTTTACCAGCTACCAATGTGTATGACCTAAGTTTCAACAGCCCTAAATATAAAATATCTTATATTCTCAGATTCCTACTATTTCTCTATGATCTCATTTTCTTGGGTTACACTTAAAGTTCTGGCAATTGAACATATTGTAGTGTCTCAAACACGATCAACTTGTTTTAAATCTGCAAACCTCAATAGCTATATGAATCACAAGATACTGACACTGTTTCATTGCATTCCTCTCTGTTTATGCCGCCAGCAACTTGCCAGTGCTAGGATGCAGTGAGGATCTGGAAAGAGACATGGAACAACAACAAAAAAAAAAATCCCACATTTTGTCCTTTGGTGATTCAAAAGCTACAATAGATTGACTCCACCTAATTCCAAAGTTTTCTGTATTGAAGGGAAGTCAGTAAGAATTGGATCACGAGAACTGATTCACAGCACCCTATTAAACCAAACCAACAGCTAATCTTTTGAAAAGATTGATACCAAAACCTGGCCATAGAAAGGCAGTTCTCCTGTTAACACTAGAGGAAATTCTACCACAAGCTGGAGGAAAAGTGCTCCATCCGAAAGGCTGGAGCTGGGTGAAATGGAAACCTCTTTCTCCTCACTCCACTCTCCTGGTTCTTCCTTTTCTCTTGTCCTTGGTTACACCATTTTCAGTCCTCACTTTTGCTCTCCCTCTCTCCTTCTGCTCATTTTTCCTAATAACCCACAGCTCCTGCTTATTCCTGACCTGCCAGAAATGGCGCAACGCTTCTGGAGACAGCAGAGTTCTAGAGTTTGAAATTCCAGGTTGAACCATGAGACACTCCTTCCTTGCTGGCTCTGGTTTTGGGTGAGAAGGCTGAGAAGCTGACCTTCTTAGTGAAGAATCTAACCTTGAATCCACCCACTGCAGCAATCCCAGAAGCATCCCTGTCAGTCCTTTTTTCCAAGAATTTTTCTAAAATGCCAAGTACTACTAAGAGTTCAACTGATTAGTTGGCTTTTTAATTGCTTTTCCTGTCTTGTTAGTTATGTAGTTATCAAACATCTATACTAATTTTAAGCAAAAAAAAACATTATTTAAAAGAAAATATCTGAAATAAACCAAGCCTATTATAAGATATGTTGAATTATCATACATTAAAACCATGTTGTTTTCCTTTAATGTTCTCCAGTCTAGGTCCACTGGCAAGAAAAAACAAAAGGGGAAAATATCAAGATAATTAACTGACTATAATGGAAATTGATAGATTTTTATTATGCAATGTTTCTAGCAGGGCTAATATTTATTAGTCTTTATTTAACATTGGATGAAAGGGAACTATATAGGAAAAGCATAATTGATTTCTATGATATTAACTAAGGCTAAAAAAGAATAAGGACTTACTTTTTTACAGGGATCACAAAATATCTGTTTCTGAATGCAATGCCAATAAAGACACTTGATGAAATATAAACAAAATCAGGTGCCTTCTCTCAACAGTCTTCAGAATGCAGAGAACAAGTGATGAATAAGAAAAGTTCACAGGTATCTATAGCAGCAGAATATCACAGGGGCATGAGCAAAGTGACAGTATCTTTTTGAAGTCAGGAAAAACTGGAATTCTCTGGTGATAGCTGCGTAGATACACACTGGAGAGCAGAAGCTTTATGATGATTACACACCCTTCTAATCTCCCCGATACTCACCAGCAATTTGAGAGAACGAATGTTTGCCTTCCTAATACGAAGACCAGCTAAGGCTCTGGCTAGACTCAGTGTTAAAGAAACAGCTCGCCAGTTACAATTAATATCTTCAGAGATTCGAGGAGGAAAAAAGTCTCCCAGCTAAGTTTCATATAATTTGGATATGAAGATTATCTAAACTGACATGTAACCCCAAAATGTGGGCTTGCTGAGTTGTACATTTAATCTGCTGCTAATTAACTCTGTGATCTTGGGCAGGTTATTTCACCTATCTGTGTCTGTTGCCTCATTTGTAAAAGGAAAAAAATTATATGTCTCTTTCTGAAGTTTTCTGTACATCAGATGATAAAATGTACGTTAAGTACTGAGCAAAATCACCACAATATACTAAATAGCCACTAAATATTGGCTGTAATCATTTGGTCATTATTAAATGTAAGTTTCCATATTTTCATGAAAAATTAACAAAAAGCAAACCTATGACAGCAGGCAACTGAATGAGAAAAAAAATTAGATGATTTGAAAAGGCGTGAATTTCCAGTGAAAAGCAAAAACATGTAGGAAGAAAAGGTTGATGGACCCAAGGAAAGCAGAAGTAATTCAGGCTCGTAAGCTAAGGGTGGCAAGGAAAGAAGCCAGCATCTGAGAGACCCTGGATGCCAAAATGTGAAGTAAGACATCTGATTCTGACACCTTGACACCAGAAACTCCAGTGGCCCTGGGCCAGGCACTTCTTAGATGCTTCTAAAGGTCTTGGCTGACAGCACCTTTCATTTGCACACAACCAACCCAGAGCCCACATCTGCATTCACGTCCTCTACCAGTCCGCATATTCAGAGTCAATATTCCCATCTCGGGACCAGATAACCAACAACTCAGACTCAGGACAGCCCCTCCCTAAAGAGCCCACTGAAATCATGCATCCAACCCCAAATCCGCCTCACCCACTCCTTCCCACGTAAACCACACCTCCCTCTTCACTCCCTCTGCCTCTTGACTTATCCTATGTCCCTGCACTAAGTGGTGGGCAGTTAGTTTTATCTTTCAACTTCCTGTGATGACAGTGCGCAGACAGGGGTGATGAATTGTTCCGAATGGACCCTGACTAACGCACTTGAGGTCATATCCCCTCCTCTTGGCTACTGTGAATCTGAAGCTGTCTTTTTAAAGGCAGTTGTCTCCTGTTCTATAGAGTTCATCCTACCTGAATTCAACAAAAGGAAATCAAAAGAAAAACACTCATAGTTTAAAATAACCAGGCAGAAAAATATAGCTGCTTTCATTAGGAAAGGGCCAGCTGGGAGAAATTTTAAGCCGAGATGAAATATATTGGGAGGTATTCTATAAAGTTTAACTTAATACCATTATATAGAATCTACTAAAACTGAGATGAATTTTGTTTACTTTTCTCTCCCCTTCCTGACTTTCACTCTTTACTCTCTGAATCTAACTTCCTAATCAGCATTCATAGCCCATTTCAAATACTCTCTCAGAGGCATTCTCCAATCTTCTCAGTCAGAAGTAATATTTCCTTCTTCCGTGTTCCCGGTATACCTTATTACACCAGAGTGATGGTATTCATCACACTTTGTCATGGCTAATTGTATATATTTCTGTTTCCTTTCCTAAACCAAGACTAAAACCTGCTTTTGAGCCCAGGACTGGATCTTACCCACCTTGGTAAGCTCAGCTTCTAGGATAGCCTTCATTACGGTCAATAAAAGCTCAATTGAGCTACTTGTTGATTTAGAGGGCAGGGCATAAGCATAGAAGTGATTGCAATAGTAAGTCTGTGACCTGGAGATATGGCAGTGAGGACTGAAAAATGTTTAACAGGTAACATTCGACACAGACAAGGTGGCAGTTAGACCTGTGCTAAGATGGTAAGAAGTTTGTCCCATTTGGTTGCTGGCATCTGAGAGGTGACTCATTCAAATGAAATGTGCCACAAGTATAGAACAATCTTTGAGTTTCAAAGATGTAGTATAAAAAAATGTACAATATCTCCTTAAAATATTTCATATCGATTCATGTTAAAATGATAGTATTTTGGATGCACCTGATTAAATAAAATGTTATTAAAATTATTTCACATTTCTCTACCTTTTCTAACATGGCTATTAGAAAATTTAAAACTGTAAGTGTGGCTTATATTTCTTTTGGGTGACTGATCTAGGAAATTTAGCAATTGACCGGACATGTAATGCAGAAGGAAGAAGGAATTCTAATTTTGAGACTAAATTAGTAAAGAAAAGCCTGCGCCTAAAGAGAAATAAGGAAATTAAGCAGAGATGTTGACTTAACATGTGACTATGATGAACTTGAGAGGCAGCAGGACATATCAATCGGACAGCTGTAACTGCACACGGATAATGTGGAGGGCTTTCATCAGTAAAATAAAGGAGAAGTGGTAGGAAGTAAGAGAGAGAGAGAGAGAGAGAGAGGCTAAGACCATCAGAGCATCAGTCTAATAGTTCTGACATCACCACGGTAGGAATTCTAAAAAAGAAATAGCCAGAAGAAAGAGAGAAATAGGCAGAGAGGGAAGGGGAGGGGAGGAGAGGGGATGGAGAGAGAGGAAAAAGAAAAAGGAGGAAAAAGAAACACACAGATGAGACTTTGCCATGACTGGGGAGCCAGATTGGCCTTACAAGGCTGTCAGAGTCCCCATGCCTGCTGACCCCTGCTGTGGCCCTAATCTGAATGCTGTCTCCCTCAGGATCTGACTCAGTGGCTGGTTTGCATCACTGGTCATGCCCAGAGGATGAGAAGCTGTTTGTCTTTCTTCTGTGCTCAGCTCCAGAAGCCTGTTCCCTTGGTCATACTCCTGATGGACGTCCAGGGTCGGGCCCACAGCAGGACCTCACCAGATACCCCATTTCTGGCGAGTGTCATGTTTTCTTCTCTGCCTTCCCCAGGAAGGGCTCTTAAAACTATCAAGGAATCCAACCCGGAGTCTCACCCAGAGGTCCCCCTTTCTCCTAGAAATATTGTCCTTTCATCATAAAGTTACATTTGAACTTACTTCTGAAGTTAAATGCACATATTTGATGAACTCCAAAGAAAGACAGGGATAGAATTAACAAAGTTGTGACAGTGTTCTCTCTGGGAGAGTAGAGAATGTCATGGGCCAGAATGTAGAGTCTCGCATGCTTGTAGTGGCAAAATAAAGTTCAGTTTCACTAAGTGATAGAAATGCGGGTATTTACTTCATTATTGTTTAACTTGTACACGTAGAGTTAGTACATTGTTACGGGTCATAAACTGTTTCAGAGTCTAACCAACTAAAGTTTATCCCAGTAATATAATTCAACATCAGACAAATGCTGCCACTCAATTATCTGAAAATGATGGGAAGTCACTGATTTGGGTAGATAGGCGCCACACTCCTCAAGGAGCACGTTCACTGGCATGGTGGAATTAAATGCCAAAATGCAGGCTGATAAGGGCTGATGAGGTAGCTCAGTGGTAGAGTATTTGCCTAGCATGTGTGAGGACCTGGGTTCAGTTCCCAGAAATACCAAAAACAAAAAAACAACAACAAAAAAAACCCTCAAACGTAAGATAGCAGATATGGTGGATTCTGTTTTTATTCCAAATCGTCACTGTCCGGCTCTAAGAGAGTGTGAAGCTTCCCATTCCATGGTTGTCAGGCTTGGTCAGAACTTGTGGTAGTAGAATTCAAAAGTGAGTGGCCAGTGCCACTTTTAAACATAACCCTAAAATCACATAATGGCTCATTGGCTGTGAGGTCAACACAACCCAACTCTTCAAACATCTGCTCTTCCAGTCTGGGGCCCAGCGCTGCAACTGACCAACAAAGATGACCAAGGGAGCAAGAAATGAAGCTCTGCTGCTGCACACTGTGTTACTAGAGGAAGCTACAGTACTATGTTACCGTTCAGTGAACTTTCCAGTGAAGGAAGGGAGAAAGCAGAAGTCAAAGGTGACGGCGTGGGAGGGAAGGGTTTGTTTCTCTATGTAAGGCCTGGGCGACAGTCAGAGGTGAATACTAGAGAAAAAATTTAAAAGTCCAAGTTAAAAAGAAGGAAGGCAGTGTGCAAGGTCCTGTGGGCAGGCGGAAAAGTCAGAGATCAGGGACATGAGCAAAGGCCGCTCCTCAGGGATGAGAGAGAAAGGCTGCATCAGAGGCAGTAACAAAAGGAGATAACTAAAAACCCAGTTAAAAGGAGGAAACTGAAGCAGGTGGGAGAAAGAGTCCCAGGCTTCTGAGAAGGTTAGAGGTGAGAATAGCTACTGGTCCTGAGAGAGGGGCGTGGGCTAAAGAAAGCACTGGTCTAGAAGAGCCAGAAGGCAAAATCAATGTGCAAGGCTGCATTTCCCTCCCTAGTACTTGTTGGTGCTCTGTACCTAGCTATCTGCTAATAATCGCCAAAGTTGGCTATGAATAATAATGGTTTATATTTGTATAATGGAATGGAAGGGGTCTAGTGTTTTAGCAGCCTGAGTCTGTGTAATGTTCATCTGTCTTTAGAACTATGTTTTTCAATAATATTTTCAGGAAATAATTTCAGGAAACAGTCTCAAAAATTAGATTTAATCACATGGTTTAAATTAGATTTAACCAGATGGTTTAGAGCATTCTGTCAACCATACTAAATTCTGTCAACTCAACTAAACTATTCCGATCTCGAGTTTCAGATTCATTTAAACTCAGAGTTACACTTAGATTGCTATTTTTCCTTATACAAGGCCTTTTGCATGTTATTTTCCCCCAAATTCTGCTAACACTCTAACAGTGCAATATAACCTATGTTAGATGAATAAAGGAAAAATGTGTTCCGTAATCACCCTGGTGAAGAGAGGTTCTAAGCCATTCGGAGCAGTGGTTGGACGAAGATTCCTCCTTCTCCACATCTCAGACTTGCTTTCCCGTTGGAGCTTTCCATTTGGGGGAGGAGTTGGCGGAGGAAAAGGTATCAGGCTGCTGTTAATGTTCGGAAGTTGATACGGATTCACTCTCTGGGATTTCTCTGTGGAGTTCCTGAACTTCCTCATTGCCTTCTTGCCCTGTAATCACATTTGATGATGTAAAAACCACTGATGCTCTAACAGGGACCCGATATAACCCAACATTCAGTAAGAGGAGTATGTAGGACTCACACTGCCCACAAGCACAACTGAGACCAGCAGACAAATTCAGAACAGCCCAGTCTGCTGAAAATCAGTACATGGTAGTAGCCATAGAAAATTGAATTTATAAATTGCTAACCTTAGGTAGTATATTTTTAGCCTACATAGAGTGATGATACTTTTATAGCATTTGGGGGTTTTTCCTTAACAAGCCATCAAATCCCTGTGGAATATAGTACCACTGAATGATTTAAAATCAAGAAGTCTTTAATGTTATCAGTTAGACTGGATAGAACACTTAGCAGCGTGTAGTGGATACTGTTTTTTACATTCTGATTGCACTCATCCGGTATAAAAACACTAGTATTAGCAAGGCGGTGAACAAAGAGCAATCGCATGGACTGTTTGAGCTAATTACTTTGACACATGTGTAGGGGAGAATTGGGATATTTATCAAAATTTTAAGATGTCTATATTTTAACCTAGAAAGTTTTCTGGTAGGTAGAAATCCTACACAGCTACACAAGTACACTAATACAAATGTGTATAAGAAACAGACATGCACAATCACACACACACACACAAAAAAAAAAAATTTAATTGAGTCATCAAAAATAGTAAAAGTCCATCAATAGGAAGATAGTTAATTAAGTTTTGGTTTATACAAAAGATTCACACCAGACTATAAAGAGAAAGATGGGAAACCTCTCTATGCTAGCATAAAATAATAAGCATGGCTTGGTCATACATTTCTTTTAAGTAATTTATATATGGATTTTGACTAAACACAATGTAACCAGAAGAACTCGACCATGGGGTTGCCACAGGAGATATACCTCATGGTTCTTTATTCAGCACTTATTACCCTATACCTTATTTGTATCTAAAGATACAATTATATTATGTCTATCATTACATGTATGTCTGTAAATTTTCACAAATTGGTAATTTTTGTGTATCTGAGATAGTGTTTCAAGTTTTAAGGAATATTTAAGGATTTTTGTCTATTTTATACCAATTTGTTTTACATTTATTTTTCTAAAATACAATTTATATCATATTTTTATTTATAATTTAAGTCAATTTTTACTTTCTTTGGAGATTCTGAATAATTAAAAGTTATTTTTAAGACAAGGAAGTTATTCTCTAAACATTTTTATTGCTAAATAAATAAAAATAGGTTAAATTTATATGTTTTCACAATTTCTTTTTTTTTTCTTTTTGCGGTACCAGGAATTGAACTCATGACCTCATGCTTGCCAGGCAGGCACTTAGGTTAAATTTATATGTAAAGCCCAAATTTGGATAGAAAAAACCAACTACATGAATGGAAGAGGATTTAAATATACATAAAGAAGTTTACTATGGTGAAAATGGTTGATGCTGCATCACATTATGTTCTTGGTTTTCTTTGCTCACATTTTCTATAATAGGCTGCACCTGTATGGGAATTAGCAAATAATAATAAGATAATAGCAATAAAGTTAGTGAATCTGGAACTTTTTGACTAGGGATTTTTAAATGTATTTCTGACTAGGTAATAGTAAATTTCTGATTAAGAATTAGGGCATCAGATAACTTATTTAGAAATAGTTTACTCATTTTTCTAAATTAATATGTTTTTCTTTGCTTATTCAGTTCACGGCATCTTGAATAACATTCCATGCCATGACTGATAATTTTGTTACATTTTTAAAATGTGCCCTAATATACTGTAATATTTTTAAATAACACTCTTACATACTGAAGTTTCTTCCAATTATCCACCCTTACAAAGTACAAAAAATTCTTGCATTTATTTTTGCACAAATGTGTGCATTCTTCAAATCCTGTGTGTTAAAATGCATGAGCACATTCATTTATATCGATAGATATTCCCAATATTTCTTTTACAAAGAGTTGTGCCAATTTCTACTGCTACCAACATTATTTAAGAAACTCTCATTCGGGGAATATTCATTTGTAGTCATGTGACTACTTTTACTTACATCTCAACGACATCTGTCTTATACCAAATCACTCTTGCCTAGAAACCATTGTTCCTGCTGCTAAGTAACAGTCAACCTGCTTTTATCTACTGCACCTACAAATACTTTCCCCAAGATCTTTTACTCCTTAAAAAGCGCTAAGACACTTAGCAATCATTAGTGCTACACACTTAGCAATCTTTAAGACTACTATGCTTCATTAGGAATTTCTAGTATGATTTTATATAAAACATTTCCATTATCAGTGCCACAGGAAAAAAATAGCAAGTCTTTTCTCACAGTACATTTTGCTTATATACATTATACTATAAACTCTAGTATGTTATTCATGTCTGCCTTGATAACAGATATATCATACCAGTACCTAGCCCATAGTAAGAGTAATAAATACATACTTAATGAAAAGCAACATTAGCTACTTCAAACTAACATGGAATTGATCTTAGTCTTTTCAGCACTTACAAGCTACCATTAAGTGCTGATCATTCAACAACCAATAACCATCACTCCAAAAGCTTAACTAACAGCAAGAAAATAAATTCCCATGTAGATTTAGTAGCAAATCTATCCAATGGATTAGATTTGGAAAACTAACTGAAAAGAAAACAAAAAATCACTCCCTATCCAGCAGAACTTGAATATCACTAAGTTGATAACACTGACCTATCTAAAAAGAAAATGCACCATGAATAGTAGAATTCATAATTATTGGACTTGGAAAAAATATGATCACTTAGACAAACACAGAAAGTAATCCTCTGAGTACCACTGAGGGAGAGAAAATCCTACCCATTGGACTCTGAGTCTTTCTAGTCCAAATGGCAAAGTTATGCCTGGAAGACACAGGAGGTGTTTGAGTGTTCTGGTCCTTGGGCAAGCCCATTCCCACGACGAGATGGGTGTCCCAGGACATCTAAGTCTAGTCCCATTAATGTTCTATCCATGACACCACCTCTCCTCATTCTGATTCCATGCTCACCAGGCAACCTTCTCATTGTGACCTGGCTTCCCATGTGCTCTGCCTACCGGAGAGGCACTTCTATGAGCTGTAACTGCTTGATACCTCTTGAATTAATGGCCCCTGATGATCATATATGCTCCCTATTTTGATTTCCTGTTATTAGTTCTTTTAGATAGCTTGAGCCATTCCCCCCGGACAAGAACATTCCTACACACTGTCTGAAACAGTAAATCTGTGTTGGGACCTTGGATTGGAGGCTGGATGCTAAAAAGTGCCAAACTAATTAACTTAGGACACAACCAATTCCTGTATAGCTCTGAGCAGTTTTCTAAAGACAAAGAGCCACTACTTCTGAATGCATTTTTCCTGCTTTCTAAATTAACTAAAAAAATGTTTGCAAGAAGTGTTACACAAGCTGAAAACCATCTAAAATGAATTAAACTACTGGTTATTGTTTTAGAGTTATATTTAAACCTTTACTGTGAAACACATTTTTTTATCTGAATTAATCTCTTCATGTCAAGGTAAAGATAAAAATACTATATCCTTAATTTCACACGTCTAGTGTCACCTTATAAAGAGTACAGCATAATTCATCCCTTTCCAAATAAAAATAATTATGCTCATGACATAGGTTCCTTCTTTGACAGGCAAATGTTTCTTCTTCATGTTAGAAACACAAAAAAAATCCTCCCTAGTTTGTGGGGTCCTAACGATTCCTCCCTGTTTATGTAACTCATATTTCACAGCTACCATACTTTCTTCTGGTGCTACATTTACATAAGTAAGAATTACCTGGGACATAATCTTGAAAGGGAAGCAGAGTGAGCTCCTAGGTGCCATTAACTTGGCATTTTTTAAAGATGGACATTCTTTTCCTTCTATATTCAACTAAGAGTCAAACTTGAACCAATTTCATACACTGATGGAAAAGTAAGTCAGCCTGCAAACGCAAACCTATTCTTAGACATTCTCATTTTCTAGATTTCATGCATTTAAAGTCTGGAGAGCTAACACTGAGTCATTTCTGATAGAAGTCGTGTATGGCTATAAGGTCTTTTCTCTTTGTTTTTCAATCAGCCTTTTGTCCTAATAAGAAATCACTATCATTATTACAAATCTAGCCCTTACACTTTCTGCTCAATAACACAGATTTTCTAGGCCTTACACTTAGAGTCAGACATGATACATCAGAAGTACACAGTAGGTACTTAATAAACACACAGCAGAAAATTCAGTGAGTGGATTAATGGAATATAACATCTTAGACCATGATGAACTGATACTCTGATCAAGAATAAAAGTGTTTCTCTAAAAAGTAATATTTACCCCAATGGGAAATGGAGCATCACTTTGCAGCAATGAAGATCTTGATCTGGAGCCCGAGGTCAGCTTTGGAACAGTCACCACCGCAGGGTTACTGGGAAGAGGCTGTAATCGAATTGGAGGTTGCATATTTCCTGGGGCGGTACACGGGCGAGGGGCTGTCTAGACAATTAGGGGGAAAAGTTCTGTTTAAATTAGTATCTTGACATGTTTCCAGAACCAATTAATAACGCAACAAATTGCCTAGAGTAATTAATGGTGCCTTTTTACTGAACAGATTAAACTATAATTATGTCCTTCCATTATACATACCCTCGTGACCCAAAGTATTTGGTAAACCATATGGTGTTGAAGTCCTCTACATAACTAAATGCCATAGTTACAGAGTATTCTAGACAAAGGAGATGTTCTCTGTTACACTCCTGTATTTTTATTCATACTGGAAACTCGCTAACAATACTTGATTTATACTGTGCACAGAATGGCTTTGCTCGTTAAATGTTAAGTTGAATAGTGTTCCTGTTTTAGGGATCTAAAAGGATATTGTAACAAACTCATCTCTGTTTCAACATTTTCGATACAAATTCTATTCTGCATCCTTTAAGCCTTAAGATTGGGGATGAAGTAAAAGCAGAAAATAGGCAAGGTAGACACTTAACTATAATGTATTACCATTTATTCAATGACTTCCTTGATATATTAAGAAAAAATGAAAAAAAATTATAGCTGGAAACTATTTTCCATTTGTTCCTCCCCCTTGGGCTCCTGTTTGCCTTCTTGGCCTTGCTCTAAGAATATTCCCTTTAGGAATTCACCAGATAACCTCAAAATTGCAGCTTGGACTCTACCAAGCAGGACAGGATGACAATGAAATTGAGGCTTTTAGCCCCCTGAGCACCTCCCTGTGGGCTACAATGGGGCAGCCAGGTCCCTTTACCTAAGTCCACTGCTGCTATTGGGAAGTTTTCTCTCAGTCACAGGTACCAGCAGCTGGTTGTGGAATCCAAACCCTCTTCCTCCCCCTTAGTCCTAGGGGCTGTGGCTTTTCACTGTGTTGACCCCAGCATGCTTAACACCCCCAGTTAGTTTTCCTTAACCCTGCCCCATCTTTGTAAATAGTTTCTTTATTAAACACTTCCTAATTACTCTATTTGTGTGAGCCATCTGTTTCCTGCTGAGCCCCCAACTGAGACATTTTCCAATCAAGGAGGCACTGCAGTGAATACCAAAAGTGCCAGTATGGAGCATCAGAAGTGCCTTTTGGGGCATCAACAAAACATTGTAAGTTTAGTATAAAGATTAGCAATGTGTCAAAAGTGAGAAAAGAAATGAGGCTTTTGACCCAGTTGTTCTGTTTCCATAGGCTAATAGAAAACTTGTCAAGACCAGGACATGCGTGTTTGGGTAAGAGAGTGTGAGAAAGATGATATATATAAATAAATGATTCATGAACAAAGCATTGAGTATCAACTCAAAAGAAAGATAAGTAACAAATACTCAATTCTGGAAAACTGTGTGTAAAAACATTTTAAAAGGTTGACAAGATAGCTTGTACTCCCAAATACTAGTCTTAGTATCATCTTGAGAAACATGTTGTCTAGTGGGAAATCTCTGAGTTTTTAATTCAACATTTACAGAATTTATGTCACAGACATAGTCAAAAGATTAAAAAGAATTAGTAGTGAATGCAAGAAAATTAGTGTCAAATGAGTAATGTAAATACTGTCAAAAAGACAATAAAAGACCTGACAACAAAGTTCAGAATTAAATTCTTAGAATATTTAGAGTAAGCCAATGCAGCTAACAAATATTCGAGTTTCATAGAAACAGATTTTATCCAAATGGTGAAGCATGTGAAGAAAATGGACATTTGGAGAAGAATGATAAACTTTAATGCCAAAGCACAGCCATTTGCGAGCAAGATACAAAATGATCACCAAAAATAACACCATTAATAATTTTTCTTTCTTTGTTAGTAATAGAATTTTTATCTAGGAATATGTCTGTCATAAATAAGAGTTCTGTTTCCCAAAATCTCTTACAATTTGTGTATGATGTATGCCACACTGTTGACCACTGAGATGTGAGAAATGATACATGAAACTTCTAGTTTATGCCTTTTGAGAAGTGTGTCCATAACTACTCTTCACCATTTCCTGCAGGTTGAAGTATTAACATGGTAATAAACCATTCTGGTGTACATTTAATGACTCTTCACATGCAAACCTATGTCACAACCAGCCCAAGCAGATTCACTACAGTAGCACACAATTTAAAGTAACAAGACAAGCCTACAGGGACCAAAAGGTAAAAGGTCTTGAAATCCTCAAAGAGAAATTAAACTGGAGGTTTCCAAACAAGGGAATCAAATCACCCAAAGGAATCTTCTTGGACTCTAAAACAAACATGCCTTAAGACTCCTTCTTTTCACATACTATAGCTGAGCACAAAAATATGAAAAATCTAATGTGAGAATTCAAGAAAGCAGGTTACTGCAAAGTAGAACATGATCTATTGGCTGTTATGCTCTAAATTTTACTTTGGTGCATTTGCATACAAATATCATTCAGTTAGATGAATGTGGCAGTCAAATGTTTAACTGATTACATTTATCTCTAAAAACAAATCTGCACCATTAACTAACAGCTGTGAGCCACAAACTGTTGTAGTTCACATCAGAAACTACCTCAAATTTGCTATATTTTAAATTGTTTGGAATATATTTTCCTGGCATAAATACGGTGTGGGAGCTGTATCAGAATGTGAATTGACACTGACTACCTACTGCTCACTCAGCTGAGCTGAGCATTCCTAATTCTTAGAAGATATCAAGGGGTGATTTTTCCTAGAATGTAAAGAATTAGTTGAAATGACTCTCCACAGTTTTAATGGTAGTGAAGCAGCTCAAAGCCAGCATGCTATTTGGAAGGTAAAGGTGCAGTTAGTCATCAGGCCTAGTAAGGTTGTGTTAGCTTCTTCCTTTATTCATTTGAGAATTTTTTTAATGGCAATATTGCACAAGGACTTTTATCTTCATCTCACTTGGGTTCAGGAGTGACATTTAAGGGATGTGTATCCAGGTTGAGAAAGCAAAAAGAAGGTTGCCTTGATTTTCTGTAAAATGGAGATACAACTCTAAGACCACCATGGTGCCCCTTCTGTGCCAGAGCCCCCAAGGGGCAGCGAACTGAAGAGTGCTGGGGTCAATGTTTCCTGTAATTTTGGAATTACTTTCTCACTTCTTCCACATTAAGATCTCCTGGATGTATCATAAACTATTTATTGAGGGTATTCAGCTGGAAAATTGAAAAGAAAGCTTTTAAAGGGCTTTTCCTCTCTGAAACAGGTGGTAAGATAGAAAACAGTACTTCATTGTTTCTCTTGTTTCACCTGGGTTAAGCTTTTGAGAATCTAGTGAATTGCCAGCCAATAAAAAGAACTGTTTACTTGTACATTTAAATCAAACCTGGAAATAGAATATCCACAAAGGAAAGATGGTTGTTTTTCATTACTTGAGCTGTTCATCAGGAAATATCAAAATATATTTCCCTTTGAGAAATGTCAAAGCTTAACACTATATATGATGAACCTACTTCACCATTCTGTGAAAAGCATTGTAATTTCTCTATAAATATTATACAACACAATAAAAAGGTTCATGTTAACAAGGAAATATATTAGGTTACACAAAACAAGAATAATGATGCAATCAGGCAATTCAGTTATAACTTAAACCACCAGCCTTCAGGAAATATTTTACAAATCTTTTCCTGTAACTATTCTTTCAAGGTACCATACCCTCTTCTGAGTAAACACCACCTACCTTGAGGTCACAGATGAATCAAATTGGAATAATAACCAGTCTCCAATTTCTTCTAATAGAACGTCTATACATTTGATTATACTTTGAATGAAAGAAGTCCAAAATTTAGTGTCTAGAAAACATGCAATATGGTAACTAGGGATTTGCACAACTAAGGTGGCAGTAGGGGAAAGAGCAAGAATAAATTTTAGTGGTCAAAAGTACAGAACACAGGCCAGGAATTTAGCTTAGTGGTGTTAAGCACCTGCTTGGCAAGCGTGAGGTCATGAGTTCAATATCTGGTACCAAAAAAAAAAAAAGTACAGAACACATATGAAACAACTCATGGTTCAAATTTGCTGTGCTATAGGAGGCTAAAGAAACAAGTGGAAGAGGACACAGGGGTAGCTATCTTGAGGTTGTACAGTTTGGAGCAGTGGTGGAAAACCTACGTCAAGCATACCACAGAGGGCTGTTTGTATCACTGAAAGCTCTGCAAGGTTCCCCTTCGCTGGTTTAGGATTTAAATGTTAAGTGAGACAGTCTGCACTTTTCTTTAAGTAATACGGAGCCAGGAAAGGTATCAGGTCATGCAAAAAATATAGGTAATCTGCACCTCAATAAAATTAGCCTAATAGTAGCAAGAAAAAAAATGGATTTGGCAGGAGTGCTTTTGATTGGAGATGAGCCGTTCAACAGAGACAGTTGGACAGATATAAATTTATGGGTTTTGTTTATTCTTAAGAGTGTGCTTTCATTCAACAGGATTCACACGACAATTATGCAAGGATGTTCCCAGAGAGCACTGTTTCTGAGATTAGTAGAAAATCGTACATTAATTGGTGGAGACTGGTAATATGACTCACCAGTGTTAATGGTCCAGAGTGTCCTTTGTTAACCAGAATACTAGGACCACGGTGCATCTTTGGGCCAACAGGAGGGTGAGGAGACAGGATTGGCATGTTATTTTCAACAGATTGTCTTGTGTGCTCCCCCTGGAATGAGAAAGAGATTTAGTACTCCAGGCTAGATGAGCACACAACATAGGTTCAAGAGTCACTATGAGACCGAAGACATCCATTTTCATTCCTTCAAGAATGCTGCTCCTCAGGTCTACCCGGATAGTGGGAAGATGTTTCCACAGGCATCAGGGAGCAGGAAAGCGAATCTGCTCAACTGTACAGAGAGACAGCTACCAAAGCAGTGCTTCCTCCTTTTTAGCCACGGGGTTTATGGACCTGCTGTAAACTGATCTCTGTGGAGAGGTACAAATAAATCTGTTCACCAGTCTGATCAGTACAGACTACCAGAAAGCAGTTCTTTTTCTATTTTAGAAATCATTTAATAATGTCACTAAGTCAAGAGAGTTGCATTTGAAATAAAGGGGACCTAAAACATTTTTTTTGCCAGTTTCAGTTAGGTAGTGGAAAATGTGACAAATAAAAATCCTACAGGGAGGAACTGGCCTCCTACAGTGACTAGAGTCTTGGTCGGTAGGCAGGTCACTGTGCCTGGCCACCTGGAAAGGAGTGAACGAAACACAGATACACAGAAACTGAGCCTCAAATACTGCTACTCACACTTTATGTCCAATAACTATTTTCCCCCTCAACATTTCAGCAGATGAATGATAGAACCGGTAACTTAACCCTTGATATAGGACAACATTGGCAAAGCTGAAGTAATCTCAAATCTTTACAGCCTAACTCTTTTGATAAAAAAAAAAAAACCTGAGAGATCGTCTGTCTCTTAACATTTTGTAACAAGATCATCTTTTATCTTTTGACCCTAATGAAGCAGATTTGAGTCTATCAGGCAAAAGGGGAAAATTACAGTTTCAAATGGCAAGTTATTCTCCAGAAGCTTAACAAATGCTCATCCGTTTTTGAAACATGTCTTAGGGACCACATTTGTAATACTACACCAAAAATTAAAGGCAACATGTGATTTGGAATGGCTCAAGAAATCAAATAAAACTGGGAGACTAACCTGCCATCTTTCATACATGCCCAACTGAATCTCTCATCGCTTGATTCAAATTTATATGGCTCATAAGTTCAGTGCAAAGAAGGGATATCATATACAAAAGTAGGAAACAAGCAAGGTATTTTTAAATGCCTAGGACAAAATGTCTTGAATCTTATTTTGCTTTCTTTTTCTAAGAAAGCAAAGAAAGAGGATCACCCCCCCCCATTAATTTTCAAGGGTGACAGTCACATGAAAACATGCCATTGTATAATTCTCACAATGCTCTACTTGTCATTACGTTTGGAACATTACCATCTATTTTTACTTACCAGGAAAAGAAAATCTTTTGGGCTCTATCACAAGAAAGTACTAAATCAAAATTTTAAACTTGATGTTTTTTGCCTTAGAAAGACTTGTACCTTATTAAATTTTTTTCACACAAACAGCTTCTACTTTGTTACGATCGTTTATAATGATGATGGCCAAGATTTTGACTTAGTAGAACCATTTTTTTTTACCTCAGCTATGTGTTACTCGAGTATGAAGAGCCTTAGGGAACTTCAGTAATAAAACCAGTGGTTTTTGAAATCATAAAATAATATTATGAATAAAAGAGTATATATTGCCTTACCTTAAATCTCTGAATCTGTTCCTTCCTAGCTAAAGTCTCCAGTTTCCTTTTTATTTCAAGCTGATGGTAACGCTAAGCATGCAGGAAAGAATGGAGGAGAGAACTCTATCAATCATGGCAAAGAATTTTTAAGAGGAAAATAATTGCAATAGCCAACTACATCCTCAATTAGCCCTCTTATCATAGAGTTGGAGAAGAACCACTTGCATAAGTGTGCAGGTGGGACTGTAAGTTGGTAGTACTCTTCAAAAAGCCAATTACAAATATATATCAGGCAGCAAAAAGTAGTACACCTCGGGGGAAAACCGAATAGTGATTTTTAAATGTTTTATGCACAAAACTGTTATCCAGAAGCATTGTTTATCTTTTCTCTGAACAAAAAAGCAAAAGTAAAATAAGTTTTGAAGAGAATGGTTACATTTTTGGTATATCCATATAATGGGATAAGATGCAACCAGTGACTTGAGGATCACAAAGATTTTATTCTTTAAAAGGAAAAACATGCAATACAAGAAAAAGTCAGATTCAAAATTGCATAGGAACACAACTTCATTGATGAAAAACCCTTGTCATGTACCTGTTCCTGTGCAAAAAGTTATTTTGTGTATGAGATAAACGTTTTTAATGTACTTATTGGTCATTTGCACTTCTTCCTTGGAGAACTGTCTCTTCAGTTTATTTATGCATTTTTTGATTGGGTCATTTAGGGTTCTTTATATATTCTTGAGATCAATTCTTTACCAAAAGAATGGCTGAAAAAAAAAATGTACCATTCTGTGGGTTGTGTCTTCATTCTGCTGATTGTTTCTTTTGCTGTGCAGTTTTTTTACTTTGTTGTAATTCCATTGATTGGTTATTCATATTATTTCTGGTGCTACTGGAATGCCACTCAGGGAGTCTCTCCCTGTGCCTATGGTTTCCAGGGACACTGTGTTTAATTACCACATAGTCCCATTCTACAGAGACACTGAGGCAGAAGGTCATAAACTTGCCCTGGGTTATACATTCAATCAGCTATACAGTTATAATCTGAATCCTGTTCTATCTGACATTAACTTCTCAATTTTGTTTTTGTTTTTTGTAAAATCATGTCCCTCTCACAACATAGCATGATTTTATTAATGCATAATCATGAAGAAATGAAACTAAAAATGTGATTAGGAAATATATGTGATTATTTTCTTTTATTATATGTTCTTTATGTTTTCCAAAGTTTATATAATATTTCAAGTTATAATTTAAAGATAAAACAGATAAAAATAGTCTGCATCAGGGGATTTAGCTCAGTGGCACAGTGCCTGCTTGGCAAGTGTGAGGTCCTGAGTTCAATTCCTGGTACCAAAAAGAAAAGAAAGGAAACTTTCTTACAATTCAGTTTGCAGTCATGGAGGTACATTTGAGGGCATTTTATTTATTGGCCCTCTGTGGGGGGGGTAGTTTATTTTTTTCTGATCTTGATCCATTTCTGCTGTCTTGGGTACCCTGCAAAGTCAGTCACGCACCACCCAAGTATCCTCAAGTCTCTTCTTGATAATTCCTTTCCTTTCCCCTTTTCTCTGCTCTTTTACCCACTTGTCACCAAGCTTTGCTACATTCACAATCAACTGCTTTGCATCTTCCACTCACTCCTGTCACTCCAGGCAGCTGGTCCTCTTCAGCACCATGGGCAGCACTTTCGCCAAAGCCACCCAAGTCCTTAGGGTCTGGATTAAACAGCATTGCCTCTTTTCCGGGGATCCCTCTCCTCTAAGCATCCTGCTGCTTGTAGGAGTCTGCTGACCTCCTCCATGTGTGTTCCTACCTGAAGGCTCTCCTGTCCCGTCCCTGAGCCCTGAAGTACACCTGCCCCAACCCAGGCCGGAAGCCTCAGAGTCACCCTGCATGCCTTACTCTTCCTCACTCCTCTTTGTTCTGTTGCTTTAAAGCTTTCTTCATCTCGGTGCCTCTGCAGACAGCTGCATCTCCCTGGATTGCCACAACTGCTGCTCATCCACACCCTGTGGCAACAGCTTCCTAATTGACCTCCCACCTCCAATCTTTTCCAGCTCATTAATCTATCTTCCACATTTTTAGCAACATCATCTTTCTAAAACAGTTCTGCTCATTTATCTCACTCCCCTGCTGGAAAACATTTCATCGCCTCATCACCTACACTCCAAACCGAATTGGGAATTTAAAGCTCTCCAGAAACAGAGCCCCAGCTTGTTGGATAGAGTCACTTCCTGCCTTTGGTCCAGACCAAGCCCGCACGGGCTGGCCTCAGGGAGCTTGCCTTTCCATTCACAAAGTACTGAATTCCACACCTTCTGTCTGCACTGCATGGAAGGCCTGTGCCAAGTTTTCATGGGAATTCTCATTCATTTTTAAACATGTATTTCAAACAGCAGTATTTCTGTTCTGTTTCCTCAGACCCCACAAAGGAAGCTGCCCTGCCCTTCTTTTCTTAGCTAATTTTATTTGGGACTTTCTACTAGCACTGAATCAATAATTAAATTATATTTAAAGCTTCACTATATCACTTTATTTATGTTGTAAGTCTGAAATTAATATGAATACTGTGATGTTAGATCATAGTGATTTTTTCTGTTTTGCTTCATTTTAGTTTTTGTAGTAGAAAGAATTGAACCCTTGACACTAAGCTACACCCCCAGAATTTATTTTTTTGAGACAAGATCTCAGGAAGTTGCCCAGGTTGAGCTTGAAATTGTGACTTCCTCTGTCTCAGCCTCCTCATGTATTGGGATTACAGGTGTGTGCATGACACCAGGCTGATAGTTAATCTTGATTGTCACCTAGATTGGCCTGTCAGACATCTAGGACATTAGTAATACCCATTTCCGGTGTGTCCAGGTGGCTTACAGGGACACGACCTTGGAAACTATATCTGGTCCTTGACCTGTTCTTCTTTAGGTTCTTTTACAGGTTTCCTCCTCTGTGCCTTTTCACGGTAATGCTTCTCCCTGCCACAGGACTAAACACAAGGGAACCAGCTGCCTGCAGACTGAAGTATCTGCATCCATAAACCAAAATAAACCATTCCCTCCTTTAATTCATGTACATCAGGCATTTTGTCCCAGCAACAGAAAGGTGATGGATACAAACATCAGTGCAACCATTTTGATAAGCTGAATCACCATAAACTGAAAGGGAAACAAGTGTGACAATTTACAGAGAAATATTGCTTGTTCTAGAACATTAATACATGATGCAGGTTAAGTATCTCTTATCCAAAGTCATTAGGATCACAGTGCCTCAATTTCAGAGCTTTTCAGATTTTTTTAATAGTTGCATAGACTTTCCTGGGTGAACATCCCTAACCTGAAAACTTGAGATATCAAATATATATAAATTGAAAACTTTGTAAGCATCATTTTGGTGTTCAAGAAGTTTTGGATTTTGAAATATTTTTGAATCCATATTTTCAGAGTAGGAATCTCCAACTTGTACACTGTCAAGTACATTTATTCCAAATGTTTAGACTTAGGTAGACTCTCAAACTATTTGACAGTATGTCTACTAGTTCTGATGTATCATAATGTGTCTGAAAATCAAATTTCAAGGATCAAGCTCATACTGAACTCAGTGCATACTGAGTAAATTTTATATAAGGTATAGATTAATGTCATGATGTACAATTTTTTAACAGAGTTGTATAATTCCAAATAATACTCTTATAAGCAAGTGAAGTTGGGGGCCATAAATAGTGATTCTATATAATTCATGTATATAGTATAAAGCAAATAATAAATTAATAGATTTTTATACATACATGTATATACATCTTAAGCAAATGCTTGTTCAATATGACAGCATTATGAAAAACGTTTTCATTGTTAACAGTCTTACTCTTGGTTTACTGATGATCCTACAGTTGTTCATAACTGTTTATTGCACACACGGGTCAGTGGTTTTACAAGCCCAGTTTCCTGATTTACTGCTGTATTTTCAAGCCAAGAAGTGACAAGCTTTTTCACAGAGATTAAAATGGTGTTGATGCTTGAAACTACAAGTTTCATGGAGCAAGGCTGAAATAATTTATCAAGTTAGCTAGATATCCCACTAAAAATGCCATGTCTGGTAAAAAAAAAAAAAATTGTTGATGCTGCCGTTGTAAATCTCTGTTGACCAATGTGGCCTAAAGTGGGAGGGACAGCAGATGTTTCAATGCCTGTTCCTTGAAACTTAACATGCGGCTGAGCTTCAAAGCCTTAAAAGAATAACAGATCTGAAATAATTCATGGCAGTGGAATTACTGATATTTAAACAGATGTCACTTTTTTTAGCAAATGGAAATTAAGGTACAGATGGTGAGGGCTGGTACGTTTCAGAGTAGCCATTGTAGATTAAAAATCTACATTTAGAAAATTAAATATCACAAAGTATATTATGATGTCCACTTTTTTTTCCCAAGTGAAATGGAGAAAGCTTACTGGACTCTCTTGGCTACTGCCCACCTGGAGAGATACAGAATACTAAAGTTGCTGGGCTGTACTTACATTTTCATGAAATATATGAAGAATCTCTGCTCCTGGGTACAGAAGCATTGTTAATTATCATATCATAACCTATGAATTGTAAGGAAGATAATAATAAATAGCTGTACCTCCATATCAAGAACTTTATGGAAAATAGCTTGAGCTAAGCACTCCCGAATATATTTTTGATGATCACGCTTCATTGTGTTTAGTTTGTATTCTTTCTCAGAGAGTATTCTGCCACTTCTTGTGACCTGGAATCAATAAACACAGGAATACACAGTAGAAAATTAGTTGTTAGTCATCAAAAAGGGGAGGCAGGGAGAGAAAGACTGAGACACAGAAAGAGAGGGGAGGTGGTAATAGAGAAAGCAGCAGTACCTTCAAAGCCTAAAGCTTTGTACACCACTATGGTTGATAAACTTTCACTCTTAATGAATATTTCATAAGGCAAAAAAGAGAAGTCTCAGATATCCACCATTGTGAAAAGATATACAGGTGGTACACCTGACGTTCAGAAAAGATTTTCATCAGGCGGGCGATTTTCCCTTGATAGAAGCAGGTGTTCTTTTCATTTCTCTTGGAAAACATTCTGGGAAGTAGTGGGTGCCGGGCTCCCTCGAGAAGATGAGCAAAAGCCCTGATCACAGGACCGATGAGCTCTCAGACAGGGCTTTGAAGAGCAAAACAGGCCGGCTACACAGGATCTCATTGGCTTGTTTTAAAAAATAATTGGTTTCAATGCTTTGTTGTCCTACTGCTTTTTTTCTATGCTCCAGCCCACAAAGTCACTTAATTTGTTGTGATTTAGAATTTTACAGATTACACAGTACTTTTGATAGAAAGTATTCAATATTAATCTCAACTTGCATCATCGCATTTCACTAGAGTGCCAGGGTGTGTTTTATGTATTTTTCTTTGACTCTTTCTCATGGGCATATTTGTGTATTTTTCTGTATCTCCTGTAAACAAAAGGTATTACTCTTTCTGATTGTTCACCTTTTCTACTGATACAAGCCCCACTCTTATTCTACAGTTAATCCAAGCCACATATTTATTCTTCACCTTGCTAACAGTAGTTTAAGTTTTTGCAAAATATTAGTGTTGAGATCAACCAGAGCTGTATGACAATTAGCTATCGATAATCATATATATAACCAATAGCATATATACATGCAGTATATGCACATCCATATTTTCCAATGAAAGAAAGGTAAACGTTATAAAAAGTGTGCTTCAAATGACAAATAACCCAGCTGCAGTCTTTAGAATTGCAACTGCCATACTGTCGACAGTTAATTTGTCACCTCTTCTCTGGACCCTTTCTGATTTCCCCAATTAGACTAGAAGCTCCTACAGGGCAGAGGTTTTTAAACTTGCACCTGGATCAGAATCACTTGGAGAGCTGGAGGAAGAACAGATTGATGGGCCGCAGCCCAAGGCTTCTGACTCAGGAGGTCTGGGGTACAGCTCTCGAATTTGCATTCCCTAACAAGTTCCCAGGTGAGGCTGCTGCCGCCGCTGCTGCTGCTGCTGAGGATTCTGTTTAAACCACTGCTCTAGAGATGGCCAAATCTTCCTGATTTGAGATGCCACATGTGTAACTAGAAGCGAGTGCTTGTTAATGATGGTGATGAGTAAACACAAAGCCCTCTACAAAGCTCACTGGACTCTTGCCCCTCGAAAAGCAGTGTTAATAGTAGCCACGCTAACTCCATTTGTTGCGCATCTTTTGTTGTCCCAACAATTCTCAGGGCTGAGCATCACGATCTTCATTTCACAATTGAGGAAGTTGGGAGTGAAAAAGTTAAGTAGGTAGTTTGCTCATGATTCTGTGTCTTGTTAATGGCAAGCCAGGTTTCAACCAGGTCTGTCTGATAACAAAGCCCCAGGAGACAGAAGGCAAGCATTCTGAGACCTCTCCAGCTGGAGTGCCAAGCACATAACAATGAAAAACACAGGGTGTGCTCTTTCAACACCAAGGCAACAATGGTTAAGGAAATCCACTGTGTTTTAAAAGAGCAAATAAATAGCTAACACTTTATAACCACACCCCTTTCTTTCAGTGGAAATCCACAGTATGCTTTAGAGATTTCTGTATCAAATATATTTAGAGGAATGGAAATTTGTAGGAAAGACAGATTTGAAGCTAATGGAAGATGCTAATGTATCAATAAACCATCACAGGAAATGAGAGTTAAAGAAAATTCAAGGGGAAATGTTGACCTGTTCATCTTTTTCCACACTACATTCTGTGATTATTAAAAACAGTATTTTTTTCCCAAAGATAATAAAGTCTTCTCTGTTCTCATGCTCCAACAGTTTCTGGCTCCTAGAAAGTGTTCAATAAATATGTGTTGAATACATGAATGAATAAGCAAATGAACGGCTCTGTGGAAAGCTAACAGAGACAGTTCCTCTATAATTTATGTTTCCTTGGTTGTCATTGTGACCTCTCTTCTCATCTTTTGAAATAACCTCAAATAAATAAATCTTTGGATAGGAAGTAACTTTTCTAAAGTGAGCAGGAAAAAAGGGTGTCACTGACCAGGTCAAAGAGGTTGGGAATTATTGAATTCAAACAAGAAGGTGGGTGGAAAGTAAAACACATCTTACCAGCCCTGCTCTTAAAAGATGCCTCCTTATCCTGGTATTGTTAAAATACCCAGCCAGGTGTTCATCGGTCAGGCTATTATACGCCGCTAGTAATCTGAAACAGAAGAATAAAATCATTAAGGTTTTATGAACTGTTGCTTGAGAACCAAGTCAACGGTTGACTTTCTCATCCCCAAGCTGTGCATAACCATGTGCTCGGCCAGCGGGTGAGTCATCACCGTATGTGTTTAATAAACATTTACTGAGCACCTGCTATTCTCTAGGTTTTATAGTATTCACTGGGAGGTCATCCTGACTTTAGTTACCTTGCAGACAAATACAGAATCGAAGAGTGAGCAATTAAATGAGGATCAGAAATCCGGTGCTGGAAATGGACAAGAAGTCACAGGAGCCCAGAGAAGTGGCCGCCGGCTCCAGCTGCCAGAAAAGCCCTTGAGGTGGATGGTGGAGGAGGAGCAGCTCTTTCCGAGGGCTCCTCGGCCTCTGGTGTGTAAACTCTAATACCTCGCTCTTCCCTGCTTCCCCTCAACATCTTTTCTCCAATCATCAGGACACGTGAGTGTCTCTCCTTGAAGGAAATATCCCGATGCACGCCCAGCACGCTGCATCACTTTCCCTTCGACGTTTCCTCCGGACCTGCAGCTGCAGTTCATACCGCACAACACGGAATTACTATTTCTTGGTCTCCTCTGTTAGCTCAGAAGGCCAGGGGGGTGCAGGACCCTCGGTGTCCCTATTACTGTTATCTGCTGAATGTCTGAATAACAACATGCCTGGTAAACACAGACACAATTTTGGGACTTACTCTCACTGCCCTAAATTTCCGATTAAGTTTCAGCTCAGCATTTTTGAAGGATTAACATCCTCGTGTATCTCTAGATGATTTCATTAATTCTACAGCTAGCACCAAAACATCTTTAAAGATATTGATTACCTTGAATTTTGGGTGTTTATGAGATTAACATGTCTGCTGCAGTGCTGTATACCTACAATCCCACCTCTCCAGCTGAGGCAGAAGGGTCACAAGTTTGAGGCCAGCCTGAGTCATTTAGCAACTTAGAGAGACCCTGTCTAAAGATGAAAACTGAGAAACAAAGAAAAAAGAAAGAAAGAAAAAAAGAAAGAAAGAAAGAGGCCAGAGGTGTAGTTCAGCATGAAGACCTGTGCTCATTCCCCAGTATCAGAGAGAGAGAGAGAGAGAGAAAAGTGAGTGTAAACAGAGCGCTGAAGGAAACCAGCAAACCTGTCTTTTAAAGTATTCACAATGTTACTTACCACCAAGATTTACAATCTGTACATTTTGTGAGCAGCTGATCCTTAACTTTCCCAGACCAGAGAAGGGACTCATGTTATAGAATCAAGTCAGTGTCATCAGCAATAGTTTGTTTTGCTGTTTGCACCACCCTAATTACATGAGGATGGTTTGGTGACCTTCTCCCTGTCTCTTTTCTTCTTAGCAGCCCATCTCAAGAAAGTTCCATGCTGTCAAATGGTAAGAAAAATTTAACTTTGCTCACAAAAGAGTGAAAAGCAGTTACAAAGCCCAGAAGCCAAGGTACCACACGAGGGTTGTCAATAGGAACAACTGTGGAAACCATTATTTCCTCAGTTTATGTAAAAAGACAGCCCAAGAGCTTGACGAAGGCATCCCCAGATAATGCTTTGAAACCATCTTTTAAATGAACTGTCTTGATGTCCTATAGTTCATCAAAGGTTTCCTGTCTCCGAAAGGTCAACATTGTATCCCTTACCCTTTCTGCATCTCAGAATATCTTTTCAGCTCATTTCAGAAAGGTGAGCAGGTGTCTTTCAGTCCTAACAATCATGATTCCACAGTTCACAGATTAAGCTAAATCATTAGAGTGAAATCATATATGGTCTTTTGTCTGTTTCCCAGACCCATGATTTTAAAAAGTCAACAGTTTTGGAATAGCTGAGAGTGTTAAACCTCTTCTTAAATGAAATAGGGGCAAAACGTTAGCATAACAAGGACCTCCCTCGGATTCCCTATTAACAGATTAAATATCCTTTGTTTTAATTCAGGCGTCATAACTTTTTAAATATTTAGGAATATAAAAATTCTTAGCCAACTTTGGCATCAAGTAATCTGAATTGCCTTCTACTGTCTCAGGCTCCAAATAAATGAGTAAGCATGCATGGTAGCCCCTATTCCATCCGGTTCATTCTTCCTAGAAGTTGAGGACACTGGATGGAATCCTCTGTAAACATGGGTGTTCTCACCTTTTCATTGTTAGGAATGAATGCAGGCCCTTGATTGAGAAGTCATTTGTAAAGCAGCCCTTTCCACAACTACCAGCACACAATTGGCCTTAACAGCCCAGACTCAGTTATTTTTCACACAATATTTTTCGGTGGCCACTTTAGGTTACTACCTTGATAATAAAAATTGCACTAGAATAGATAGATGGATGGATAGACAGACAGACAGGTAGGCAAGTAGATAGATAGATAGATAGATAGATAGATAGATAGATAGATAGATAGACAGACAGACAGATTTGACAACATGGTCAATGCAAATATTTCCACGGCCTGCACAAAAATGTCAGCTTCTTCTGCCCATCAAGTCACCCTTATCGGGGAGGTGGCTCTCCTGATAATCTCCTGTGACTGTAACTGTGGGCAACCTGATCTTTCTGCTCCCGTCCTGATGTGGGCTCCTAGCCTCCCTTTGTTTTCATGCCATTCCAGCAGCTTTACCCAACAAGTCACAAACATAGGTTATTAGAGCTTTTCCTGATATTTCTGCCTTTGTCCTCTGTCCCTTGTCACTGCCACCTCCCCACTCCATTTTTCTTTTCTGTAACTGACAAAACCCTGGGGCTGATAAGGTCACCTGGTTCTGGGCTTGTTCGCATTCTGAGCACTGCCTTCCTTTTTAGATAACTTTCTGCATCTGTGGTCAAACTGGCCTTCGTGGTCACTCTGCCTGTGACCTAACCTACTCCATGTCTCTCAACAACTCCACTCATCATGTGACTACAGGCCACTATGACTCACAGGCCACCTTATCCCACCCAGTGCTACTATTTACTGGCCAGGCTGGTCTAGTGTGCTTGGTCTTTCTGTGACAAGCCTATTTACCCACCCCAGGTCTCTAGGAAAGACCCATTCTCTAGCAGTAGTGTGAACTGGGGAAACCAGTCCCCAAAGAAACAAAGCAATGCTTTCTATGCTGGATCTTGTTTCCACAACTTCCAGACATGCCCGCCTCTCACCAAGGCCTTATGCTGAGTCACCAGACATGCTGCCTTCCCAGCTGCAGCTTTTTAGTGCTCAGTCCTTGAATGGTTGCCTCATACCACGAAGCGCACATAAACAGTGCTCTATAGAAACAAAAGTCAACAGTTCTATGAGTTCTTCCATCTGGCCCCCAAGAGAGAATGTCTGTCCCATAAAAACCTCAAGTAAAAGGAAAGGCACTATAATTCTTATTAATCACCATTTATTGAGGACTGGTATTTTTTAGGCTATCTTCAGAACACTACAGATGCAAGTTGGCACAGATACTGCACGTACAAAGCTGCCAGTCTGATCAACATATCCGCCCTGTGTGTGAGTATGTGCATACATAACACGTTTGATTTCTCCCCGTATCAGAGGCTAATCCTTTCTGAGGAGCTGCAGGTCAGATGCTGTGCCCTGAGCAGGGGAGGAGTAGAATATCTATATCCTACTCTGCAGATTACAAAGCGTATCCATATCCAGTGTGTAATTTGATTCCTTTCAGGTTCTTGGAAGATGAGCCGCATCTAGTTATCACAGCTTCCTAGCTTCCTAAAAAGGAAACACTCAAATAAGGTTACTGTTCATTGTGAGTCAGTCCTAGGGAGCTTTGAGTAAGATAACAAATATTCAGGGACATGCTTTATAGAATCATTGATTTTTGGCTCGCAGTACCCATCAGCCCCAATCCTCACACCTATATTGCTGGTCCCCACACTGTCTACCCTCGTGGAAGGGAAATGACGACGTAGCTCTTAACATAACAGCTCTGGCTCAGTCCACCTCCACCATCTCTGGCTCCATGACCAGAGGCCAGTGGTTACTTTGTCTGCCTCTATCATTCTGCCTTCCACAAAACACTAGGACACAAACAATTCAGCCAAGTCCTGGGCCAAGGCACAAGGATTGTCTTCTTCCAGTTTCAGATAATATTAACACACTCTCCATTTCTACCTGAGGTCTCTTCAGCATGGGTGGACCCTCATATTTCTACCAACATCCTATTCACGATTATATATTCTCTTCAAAGATGGACGCTGTCTCTCCTGCTCCCCTTTCCTTTCTGAGCCTTTGCTATCAGCGTTAAAACTCTCCTCGTGGCAATATTGACTTTTTTCTATCATGAACACACAGTTTTTTTCAATCTCTACCCATGCCCTAGTTTCAAAGCCAGACATACATTTTCAGGTGTTTATTATGGCAGCACTCCTGTTCAATACCAGTTCTGTCTCAGTCTACTCAGGCTGCTATAATACAATTACCGTGGCCCCAGTGACTAAAAGAACAAACATAGATTTCCCAGAATTCTGAAGGCTGGAGGTCTGAGATCCAGACACCAGCCTGAAGGTTCTTTAGGAAGACCCTCATTCTGACCAGTTTTTTTTTATTGTATACTCAAATGGAAGAGAACAGACAAAGAAGTAAATGCTTTACTGTGTTATAAAGGCACTAATCTCTCACGAGTTATTTAGCTCCAAAGAGCCAGATCATCAAATATGTTGGCAATCAGAGTTTCACCATGAATTTAGATGCAGGAATCATACATCTATATTCTATAGGGAAAGTATAAGAAACTAAATTCTAGATTAAGTTAGTTACAAAAGATCATATCGCCCATATCACCCTTGCTCCTGATAACATACGCCCAACCAAAGTCCATATACTACCCAGGTGTTGCTAAAATAAGGCCTGGAGGATTTCTATGAAATGCTATGAATTGAGGCATATTCACAGGATATATCATTCCAGCAGTTCTCCAGTACAGAGAGAATTTCTCAAAAAAATTCATAAAATAAATTAACAAATGGCATAGCTTTCATTTCAAATTAGATATATCTTAAGGATAAAAACAATGTGCTGAAATCTTTAAATCAGTCAGTCTCTTAGATATAGAGTCCTGCACTCTGCTTCATACTACAAATTTCCCTAGCAAACTTATTTAAAGAGAACATAGAGCCTAAGTTTTGACATAATCAGGGTATTTTTATTTAACCCAAATTGTTATTTAACCCATCTGGATTAATCACATTTTTGGTAATTTTTTTGTTACTACTGTAACAAAAAAACACAAACTAGTACCTTAAAGCAACACAAATTCATGATCTTATCATTCCTAGAAGTTAGAAGTCCAGTCTCACTAGACTGACATTAAGGTGTCAGCATGGCTGCATCCTTCCTGGAGGCTCTGAGAGAGAATCCTTTTTCTTTCCCATCTTCTGAGGCTGCCCACACTCCTGGGATTGTTGCCCCTTCCATTGCCAAAGTTAGCAAATGGCTCTTTTGCTTGCCTCTTGATCTTAGGGACTCTTGTCCTTACATGGAGCTTATCCAGATAAACATAGGATAACCTTGCTGTGGTCAGCCAATTAACAACCTTAATTGCACCTATAACATCTATTCCCTAGGAACCAGACACCATAAGGGGACATTCTTTTGCCTACCACAAGGATTTTTCCTAATGCCAGATGCCAATGAACAGAAGTACTGTACTCTAGAGTGAGAGCAATTGGACTGTAACAGATTTTGCTCAATGATGAATCATGCCTCCGATCTCCATTTCGAAAACCAAACTTCTCAGGTGCAGGAAGTCAGTTCCTGGTACAGGACGGGATATACGATGTGAGTTAGAGCCTACCATGCTGGTCTAATTTTGATGTATCAGATGTAAACACCAAGACAAAAGAATAAGGGCTGCACTAAAGATCATCCCAAGTAATTCACATGTTTCTTATATGGACAACAGCTTAGCGGTAACTTGCTTTAGTTGAATCTAATACATGAAAAGACAGATCAATCCATAGGATGTAATTACACCCACATCAAATACCCATTATTCAGCACTTAAAATATTTCATTAAATTTAAATAATTATATTTTTACACAAAGCATTAAGAAGGCAAGTTTATTATTTACACTATGATTTGCCCAGCCTACAAGCTGAAAATTATTTCAGTGATACAAAATGAGAAAAATTGTATTATTGTTGGTGAAAATGCTTACAAGTATCCATGCATAGATAAATCTGAGGAAGAGGGGGAAAAAGCCATGAATCAGAACATAGCAGGGCCTCTTCCATTAGGAACTTCAAAATAAAGTAAGATAGAGAGATTTTATGTATAAAACAATTTAAAAATACACAAAAGCATATTTAAAAATTACTAAGAGGGTGTGCTGGAACTGGTTCATATTATCTCTCATGAGACAATTAAGATTTTCAGGAATTTTCCAAGGCACTGGGAGCCTGAAATTGGACATCATGGGAGTATTCATACCATAGAATTTGGCAAACATGACATATCAGGGCTCTTTTCTTTTTCCTGAAAAGCCAATTTACCAGCATCCCGCTGATTAAATTTTCAAACTAAGTGGCAAGATGTAGCACAGGGAATAAATAACATGATTCATCACATGAGTAAATAAACAGAGGCATGAATTTAATAGATTTTGTCTGAAAATTCATCTTCTATATGCAGTATTTTGCCAAAGGCCTCATGTACCTGTTTAGCTATTTTCTAGCCTTCCTCAAAAGAACATAAGGATTCTGGAAGGAAGAATCATTTTTCAGCTGCATTTCAATCAAGAAATTTTATGCAATTGTACATTGCCATAAATGGAAAGGTTCAACTCACTTACCAATCTGGAAAAACTGATTACACCATTTTATGCTCAACAGAATCAAGTGAGACTTATGGGAATGAGTACAGTTTTATTATTAAAGATGAAAAGCCTAATCAAGAGGTGCTTTGCATTTCAACAGCCACTAAACCTGCAATTTATAGATTTGATAGTGTTCAAGGAGGATCTCCATCAATTTATAGATTTGATAGTTTCCAAGGAGGGTCTTCTACTGCCAAAGCAAGGCGTCTAATAAAAACCAGGTAAAATGTTTCTGTAACTCATAAATCAAGTGTTTTTATTGGGAAGGCAAGTTTTACAGGTCACAGAATGGAAGGGTTTGATTGCCTTTATGTGAGGTCACAGTTCATCAGTAATGGAGCTCTTCAAATGGGTTTCTCATTGTCCAGTAGAAAAATATGCAACAATATACAGAAGTCCAGCTCCATGAAGAAAGAAATTCATTACACTGAAACCACACAACCAAGTCTAAGACATTGAATATTAGCAAGATTCTTAGTAAAGAAGCTTTAAAAATCTAAATTGAAATTAGTTTCTCCAAATGAAATCTCTCAGTATAGTATGACTAACTAGAACAGCAATAATAATAATAATAACAAAGTTGAATCTAGAGAATTTAGTTTTTCATAACTAAAAACCTCATGTCTATTATTTAAAAGTTAGAAATTAAGAAATGTGAGACCAGATATCTTACCTCTAAACAGGTACAATATTTCTGCAATTATTTAAGGCAGAAAAATATTAACTGCCTCCTGCCTGCTGTAAAACTTGATGCAATAAAAAATGGTAGGATTTAGAGCTAGAAGAGTTGGGTTCAAATTCTAAGTCCACCCACTACATGATGGAGAATTCTCCATCTGGAGAATTCAATCTTTTCCCTCTAACTCCATGAAGCAAAATGTTGACAGAGTTTCTTGAACTGGGTTTTCTAAGTGGTATGGAAATGTATTTACTTGGAGCTGCTGTGCCACTGTATTATAGAAAATGACTTGTGGAAATGATCCCCTAAGTTCTGGTCAACTCCATAATGTTATATTCAGGAAACTGAAGTTGCAAAAGTAGGCGTGGTTCATCCACAAACGCAAAGCAAAACTTCACAAAGAACATGCCAGAATATCACAGGGTTTCCACCAAATGGGACCCATCCCTTTCCCATGGTTCTTGTCTCACTATTTTCTACCAAAATTACTTTCATTTCTGTTTCATCTTGCTCTTCGGATTCACATAATGTTCCTCCCCAGTTCCCTTCACCGAGGTATGGATTATGGAGCCCTGCACACAGTAAACACTTTACTTTCCTAGTGTTTGTTGAATAAATGGATACATCAGTTAATGGAAACAAAGTATATTGCTCCAACTCTTTGATTTATATGTATTCTTTTAAATCCACATGTGAGGATCATAACCTTTCATTTCTTCTGCTTCAGAACAATAACTACAATCAGTTTGAACAAAAAAGGGTCAAAAACTTTCTCATTGTCTTCTGGCTTTTTAACAATGGAGAATGCTCCGTGTGCATGATCCTACTAACAATCTCAGTTTTGTTGTTTTATTTTTTTGTTTGTTTTGTCTTGCTTTGTTTTGTTTTGTCACATAAGTGCTTTGTGGTGTGCTACACAATTGCATTAAAAATAAAAAGGTTCCCAGAGACATAGAAGAGCGTGTATATCCTTTTGAGAAATCTCGAACAAAGGCAAATATAGTAGAACAACTGACACAAGGGTCAATTATTTTTCATTCCTTTATAAGAAAACTCTTTGCCAACTAAAATTAAACCACAAGTCGCTGCAGCCTGCCACTTTGTCGGGGGTGATTGAACTGATATCATATAAATGATTTTATATTACATTCTTCATTCTTTTTTATTTGCATCCGATCCTGCCAGATCTCAGCAATTATGCTAAATATTGATTTACAATTTCTTCCAGCTTATCTTAACAATGCAGCCAGATGAAAACTGTAATATTATTATATTTATAGCCTTAATATGATGGTTTGAAGTGACTAGTAAAAACAAAACTGGTTTCCAACTGTGCTGACTGCTGGCGAGAGAGCCTCGCGGTGCTGGGAAAGGAGGCAAAGGAGGTGGGGGGCATCCTGGCCCTTGTAAGACGTGCTGTGCACCTCCAACCTCTGGTCTTTCAAATTTTCTACCTTTAAGCAGAAAAAAAATCCCTTATGGCCATTTAAAAAATATGCATCAACAAAAAAATAGTATTCAAATTAAGAGAACATAATGAGGCAGTTAAAGGGAAGATGAAGAGGGAAGAAAGATTTAGAATCCCATCATCATCGTGACAAGCTTTTATTGAACACTTACTGTCACGTGATGCACACAGCAAACACTCTATATAGCACACACTGTATATTTTAATTCTCACCACAACCCTGTAAAACACTGTTGTCCTCTCTCCCTACAGCTGAGTTAATAAAGGTAGAGTGCATAGATAACTAGCTATAATTTGTTAAAGAAAGAATCAGACTTAAACCAGGTACCATTCAGGATTAGCCACTGGACTAAACCATATTTTGTGAGGAAGGTCAGTCCAGAGAAGGAATGACCTAGGGAAGACCTAGAGAAGCCAGTAGGTGACCTGCACAGCCAGCACATGGACTAAGAGACACGAAGAGCCCAACACCCTTCCCAACCCCAATCCTGGAAGCAACTGGCTTATGTGAAGAAAAACAGGCTGAGATGATAGCTACTGAAATTATATATATATATATATATATATATATATATATATATATATATAACCCAGCTTAATGCTTGAAGTGTTTAGTGTTTCACTGGTTTTGAAGGCTTAAAGCTGGTAGTCTGAGCATCTATATAGAGGATAATAATACGTAATATAGCAACTATGGGAGCTCTCCTTCTGAGAAGTAACCATTGTCAGTTCTCTATTATCTTGTTTTAACATTCTGTATTGTTTTCATTTGGTTTTATTATATCTGAGGGCATGGGCAGCTATTTCAAAGATAACAAGACATATTATGGTAGCCATTATTGATTTCCTATTGTTTTATTTTAAAGTCCTGTTTCACTTTCACTGTTTTGCTTTGATTGGTTTCATTCCATTCTGCTTTATTTGATTTTATTATGTCTGCTGGTATAGGTGGCTACTTTGAAGATAACAAGAGGCATTATGGTGGGCATTGTTGGTTTTCTATTTTCTTATATTGAAGTTCTGTATCACTTTCACTGTTTTGTTTTGTTTGGCTTTATTCTGTTTCATTCTCTTTATAATTAAAAAAAAATAAATTGATAGCTGACCTGCAGATGATACTATGAGAGCAAATAAAAGTCAGCTGTTTAAAAATCAAAGAGGTGGCCTGGCAGCTTCTCCTTCTGGAATTGGAGGGCTTCGTGGCAGCAGTATGAGGTTTTAAGCAGGGAAACACCACAGCCAGATTATTCCGTCTATTTAGTTATTTATCTATTTCTTTATTTATTTTTGTACTAGGGATCGAACTCACGACCTCACCCTTGCCAGGCAGGTGCTCATGCTGCTGAGCTAAACCCCCAGCTTACTCTCTCTTTCTACAATCTCCCCGCACTGTTTTAAGAGGCAGATATGCCAGCCGAGCTTAAGCTTAAGTCAGTTTCTGAGTTTGGCTCCTGACTATTTCTTGGAAGCAAGCTACTGAACATCCTTGCACCTCCCACTTCAGCTGACCTTGGGCATGGTAAAGGTGCTTCCTCAAGGTTGCTTGGAGCATTAAATGGGACAACAGGTATACCACACTCAGCAGTTTCCCAGCACAGGGCAAACGCTCAGCGAATGTTGAAAGTCAGCACCTTGTCTCTCAGCTGAAACAACATACATGGGCAAAACCACTCTTTAAAACTTCACCATGAATAACTGTTCCCCATGTTTAATTTCTGCTATTATCAGGAAAATCACCCTTGGAAGAGAGCACAAATATAGTTTTTCTCCCTGTTTGATCCTGAAATACTAGGTAGTTGATCATCCACCTCTTAAAGGCTTACATAAATCAAGGACTGTCTCCTTGAGGTTAGAGAGCCAGGATCCTTATTATATTTTCTCTAGGTTAGCAACCCCTTGAAACCATTAATTAGACCTCTTTACTGTGCCTTGTACTCACGGTACTATAGAAGAGCAACTAGAATATACAGTTTAATATAAAAATAAATACAGTTCCTTTTGAAGAGCTTCAAATTATTTCTAGTTGCCAATAGCCATTTAGCATTAACAGCAGAGAGCTGCTATCTTTTAGAGAGAATCTGAAAAATCTCCATGTTATTCTGCTTACGTATTCCAACATCTGGAGCTGCTTTAAGCAAAATTAGGAAGGAGGTACTTAGTGCCTTGTGTGCACTCAACCTTCCTTTCTTGTGTCCCTGCTCTCCTCTAAATGATGATCTCCTTGCACTATCTGCCACCGCCAGGTTCTTCTTCCTCCTTCTTTCCTTCTTCTTCTCCTACCAATGTTTCCTGGTCCTCCTCTTCCATCTTTAATTATCTTCTGATGAGGATATTCTCAAGGTTGTTAATAATACAGTACATGCTGAAATGCATCTTGGGTACAAGATGTTGATTAGGGACCCATGAAAAGAAAAAAGCTGAAGTAGAATAGAGCAGAGACAGAAATCAAGCCACACATGGGCCAATCTATCCCAGGTTGGTGGACAAGGAGATATTCTGGAGCTGAGCAGAGCTGGAAGACGCTGACAGCTGGAGAATCAATAGATTACATCCCCACAGATGGGCAAAACGGCCATCCTGATCTTGCACTCCTGTGTCTATCTCGGCAATGTGTTCCCTGCTGGAGAGATACTTACGTTTTGACAGGATCATGGGCTTAAGCCTAGAGCACAAACTCTGATTGTGAGATACTAAGAACTGGAAACTCAAACAGGTAACTTTGGGGGAAAAGGAATGTTTTCTGAAATCCATTACAGAAGCAATAATCTCTGTTTCACAAGGCTCTTGATTGCTTTAACTTAGCCACATTAATCTCATCTTCCAGGACCTAACGGAAGGTCTTACCAGCAATGGCACATATGGCAAAAAATGGTAACAACTAACAAGCTATTACCTCCTGATATCATAGCCGATTTGTATTTGGGAATCCTTTTCTTTATTTCTTTTCCTTCCTTACTTCCTTCCATTCTCATAACCCAACTTGAAATTTTCTTGGTAACTCTCATTCAATTGAATTTTAAACAAAATCCAAATTTATTACTAAATTTTCAAAATTTGTATCTGTGTCATGGTGTTCATAATCCCCAATGCTAGTTTTTCCTCCACCATGAGCAATCAACTAAGTCTTCTGCAGGGTTCATATCAAGGTGACTATGACAGACAACTTGGGGCATGGATCTGACCTGTAAATAAACAGTGACAAATGCCTAATAGGTAGATCCTGTCAACAATGGCGCATGTTGCAAAAAACATGCAGTGTAAGCTCTATTTCATAAATGATAGACATTATCACTGAGGAAAAAATGTAAAATTGTCCTAAAGGGTTTCATTCAAATGCCAGTCATTTTTGCCCACCAGTTTATGCTGATTTCACAGGAGTAATTGTTGTTGTTGTTCTTCTTCTTCTTCTTTTTACAGTCACACTATTTCTAATTTCTTTAATGATTATATTATCGGTATGTTGTGCAGTGATCCTCACCCTGTAGAATCCAAAAGATCAGTATAAATCTGCTGATGCCACTTCTGCTCTGCTAATGTCTTCAGCTCCTCATTGATAAACAGGGACAAATAATAGAGCTTCATACTCATTGAGTTTTGTTTGCGATTAAATATGATTCAGCAAGGAAACTTCTTAGTGCAGTGGTTGCTACCATACTGTTAGCATTCTTCATTTCTAAATGAATCATGTATGTATTTGCATGTGTCAGAGTCATGGGGGGGGTGCATCAAGGAGACTGAGAAGTAGAGGGACTTAAACAATCAGGGGTGAAATAAAACCTGAGCCAGTAGAAAGAAACCAGGTAAGTGCCAGGCAACAGCAAAAGGAGAAGAAGGACAATCATTTGCAATGGCCCAGGGCTGAGAGAACAGCACTGTGTCTCCCTTTCCCTGTCCTCCCAAGAGCACAGGTAGAGCTCCTGTCTTCAGCGTGTTATATATGCCCCTGGGAGCACAGAGACCCCTAGTACCATGTGTCAGAGCACAGACGATCAGACAGGAGGGCAGTCAGTAGGGACATTACTACCAGATATAAGATCACTTGTACAGTTACTTGAAGCAACTCATTCCACGTGCTGCCAGGGCCCATCCTGTGTCGTGCCAAGTTCGTAAAGCTGCATGAGTAGTCCCTGCACTCAGTGTTGTGACAAACCCGCCAAGAAATGCTGTGCTGCAATCACAGCAACTGCTGTTTGTTGCGCTTGCAGGCATGGGCCTCTTGAATCTTGAAAACATTCCACATATCAGGCTGTTATCCCATTTTAAGCAAAAGTAAACAACAGTTAGACAGGAAAGGTATCTAGGAAGAACTGAAATAAGAACTGAGTCCCGAAGTGGGGAAAAAAGGGCATAAATGAAACACATCAAGCTGCCACGAGTACAACACCAATCAAATTAGTGTGTGTCAGGAAGAGAAGCATAACCACCGTGTTTGAAACTTTCCCATTTTCCTAAAATATAGTTTCTATGTGCAACGGCAAGATGATAATAGCATCTGATCAAAGGTTAAAGAGTTTGACTAAGCTGTAAATGCTCAATCACTAGAAATATACATACCTGTAAGACTCTCACCAGTCTTCCTGCAGTTTATCAGTATCTAAGTAATGATGCAGCTTTATAAATCTGTCTGGAAAGCTCGAATTTGACAATAAGAATAAATGCTGGAGAACTACAAACTCTCTGGGTCACAGTTTCCATTTGAATTAAATTTTTCAGCAGTCCCCAGAATAGTTTCTTTGAAGGAAAAAAAAAATCTCATTTGAGGGGTCACAAATCGGTATGTCGATGTTAATTTTCTTTGCAAAAATTCATGCATTTAAAAATAGACTGCCATTTAAAACGAATTAGTTTAATTGAACAAGAAAGTGATTTATGGACTGGAAACACCTTCCCCATCCTCTTTCCTTATTAGCTTGAGACATCTCTGTTGATTTTGAACTGTATATTTTATTTACTTTTGGCTGCCATAGCTAAAGAATTAAATTCTAAAGACTTAAACAATATATGCTTTACACAAAGATCAAAAGAAATGTGCATCCACTGCCATCCATCAAATCTCTATTACGTGTCAAGATGCCTGCAAAGGAAGTATTTATAAGCCCTATTTTTAAGGAAAAAGAAAGTGAGACACAGAGAAATTAAGTTTCTTGCTTTTACAAAATACATAACTGAGCTTCAAACTTGTGTCGTTTAGACTTTGGAAAACAATCCTGTAACTATAGAAAACACAAGAAAGACCCAGTGGAATTCAGATCTGTGCTCCTGCCTCCTCTGCAAGGTGTGAGGCTCCCATCTTTGCCTCCAACCCCACTCTGGGTCCCTACTTCCACCCATTCCCCAACTCTGTCTACATTCTGTTGCAGTTGGCCCTCAGAGTCAGCCCTTCGGATTCCCATTTGTGTTTCTGGGCCCACTTCATCATGAAGGTTCAAATCTCAATATCTCTCTTTGCACAGGTCAGCCTGACCCCAGTCTGCTCAATTCTCTACCACCTTTTCTGGAGCTTTCCAGCCCAAGTTAGAGCTTCTGGAACCCAGTTTGACCAACAGGAAAGAGGAATTTATAAGGGAGAATTTTATGTGATAATCTTAGATAAATCCCTATGAATTGTGGTGAATGGATGGGCATTTGCTATAGTTCCAGACACAGATTCCAAGCTATTGATTGATTTCAAGAAAAAAGAAATGTCCACATCCAATTTTATGAAGATTTAAAAGATGACCAGATACAATTGAAGTTAATTTTTTACTTAAAACTGAAGCCCAATAGCTTTCAGTAGAGTAAGGAAAACACTATTCTTTCTGTATACTTAGTTTTATTCAAGGGTCTAAAATGAGAGGAAGTTTAAACTAGGTGCTCTCAGTACAGGACAGATTTCACTTAGTTTTAGAACATCCTTGCCTGCTTCTAAGAACATCTCTCTTAAATAAATGAGTAATATTGTCATCTTTTCCCAATTACTTCAAGTCATGATGGCCTACTACATTGATGACTGCAATTATAATACCAGGATTTTAGAAAATGCCGTTTTCTATTTTTAAATGTTTTCAGCCATAAAATTTTTATGTCTCAAGCTTCCTTCAAAGCTCTTGTCCAAACTTAACCTCTCTAAGATGGTTTCTTGAATTAACATGGATCTCAGTACTTAGGTATGGAAATTCTACAGAAAATCTAGGTCTACTCATTGTGCCATTAGCACTTATACAACTGAGCACCAAGGTAACTGTTACAGTTTGTGTCTGGATGTCCCACCAAAGCCTCATACAGTCATGGGGGTAGGCTTCTAGAATTTGTAATCAATTTATGATCCAAAGCTGGGATAATGGGTGTGGGTGCTACACCTAAACTAGGGTAGGCATGACCTACAAATAATATAAGGGACAGAAAGGCTCTTTTCACGCTTCCTTTTTGTTCTTGTTGCTTTTGCTGCCATGAACTGTTGCCCTCTGCCATGAGCCACTCTGCCTTGAAGCCAGCAGATCATGGACTGAAACCTCCACGAACTATAAGCTAAATAAACCTTTCCTTCTTTCACTTTGGGCATCAGGTATTTTGTCTTAGCAACAAAAGAAAAGTAACCAAGACACTGACATATTAACACTTACTATATGCCAGGTCCTGTGCTCAATGTACTAATTTGTAACAACTAGTCCTAAGAACATGTAAAGAGATAAGTCTCCCAGAACAATGAAAAACACAAGAATCAGAAAGATTGTACAATTTGCTTGGGGTCCCCTAGCAGCTAGGTGGTGAAGCTGACAACCTCAAACTCAATCTTAGTCCACTGCCAGTCAACCAATCACAGAAGCACTGAAATGGACACTGCAGTGGGCTCTGAGAAGCTGTTCCCCAGCCCCTGTCCCTTTGTTGTGTCCCACACCAAAGCTTAGAGGCTCCAACACTCTTTTCCACCATCCCTCATAGCTAGGCATGTCCAATGCTGCAGCTAAGGTCAAGGAGATAGGAAGGAAAGTCTACTGGACTGATCGAATGTTTTCTACTTTCAGAAATAATTTTAGAAGTTCCTACTTGGTCCAACTTTTTCTTTTTTTCCTTGTGATGGTTTCATAAGAATATAATATCTAGATCTAGTGTTAACATGTTGTTACCATAAAAAACAAAAAGCCAAGAAAGTTTCAGAGATAAAGACCCAAGTCCTGAGAGCAGGCCTTTAGTTCAATTCTGAGCACTTAAAAAAAAATGTCCTGATATTACTAAAAAGTGTAATCACCTACAATCAACTACCGATAAAATAAATAGTAAGCATTTTACACCCTAGGGTATGCAAGTTTCCTTTTCTCTTACTTGCAGCTGAATATTGTCCTAATTGATACAATCACTATGCTGTCCAAGGACATCAAAGTTCAGTGAAGTTCACTAACTGCTAAAACCTACTTTAAAACTCACTGTTTCTGCTTTTACAGAAGAATTCCTGTGCAATGCATTCCTGGGAATAATAAGGACCTTAGTATGGTGGCTTAGTAACCAGCATACGGTAGACATGCTGGAAATATTAATTGAATGAATGAGCAACTACACTGTGGAGACTTCTCTAAATGGTCACTACGATAGGAGAAACTTTTTAGTAATTCAGAAGTTATTCACAGTTGTCTTTTACATTTTCCTCTGGTACTGGGGATAACACACAGCTTTGAACATGCTAGGGAAGTGTTCCACCATCAAGCTACCTCCCTGGCCCACTAGCACTTATTAAGCTATGTTTAAGGTTTAGCCTTAGGGATGCAATGAGGATCCAAAGATGTGGAGATAGAGTCCCCCACCCCCAGCCCTCTCGATAGTTTGCAATTTGCATGAGACACATGAAGATAGTTCAAATACTATGAGAGGAATGCTTATGTATATTCATTGGTGTGACTTTAAAAACATTTCTAAAACAGATTTTCAAATAGTTTAGCTTTGTCAACATATTTTTAAAAACTGAAATAAACTAGGAACATAGAGTAGAAAGCTAACCACATCTATTTATAGATAGTCAGATTTCAAGCAGTTTTGATTTTCTTCTTTGTACATCTCTGCTCAAAGTAGAAAATTTCAAAATACGGGAGAGTACAAAGAGGAAAATAGAAAACCATTTGTATCTCTGAAACCCAGAAATTTGACATCCCTTCTCACTCTTCTATTCTCATTACAGCAGATTATTTTTATTTGAATCTAAACAATAGAAACAATAATATTGTAAATATCTTGGAGCAAGCTATGAAGAGAATGTCTTAATATGAGAGCCATATAACATACACAAATATGAAAAATTACAATCCCTCTCACATAGGGAATGCCAAATTAACTGCTACTATAAAACACTATGATTCAATTCAATTTAAAATCTTCAGTTTTTAATGCTGTTTCATAACTACTATGTGCAATTTATATTATCTGTTTAGTTCCCTGCTGTTTTTTCACTTCCTTCAATATTTTGCCTTAAGAATTTTCATTAATTTACAAATGTTTATGACTATTACAGAAAAATAATAACAGTCACAGAAAAATGGATCACTAGCTTAAAGTGTTCATTTTTATATCCCAATCATCATCAGGCACCAGAAGTGGGGAGTAATTTGATTGCTAATCAGACTTAACAAAAGCAAAGTCCAACACTTACCTGTAGAGATCACTGAGTTATTATCTTAATTACATCTTCTCACTGGGACTTTACTGATTTTATTGTTGTTGTTGTTAGCACTGGCTTTTATCTCCCATCTGAAATTTTGTTTTCAAATATCCAGTCCTTATTTTTATGTATGGACTTAATGTTTATCCTCCTATCCCAAATATATATATATATGGAAATCCTCATTCTCAGGGTGGCAGTATTAGGAAATGAGGTCTCTAGAAAGTGATTAGACAAGAGGGGATGCCTCTGAGTGGTATAGTGCCCTGAGAGAAGAGATTCTGAGTCTTGACATTTCCTGCATGGGAAGACGTAGCCAGAAGACATCTGACAGCCATCTGCAAGCCATGAAGCAGGACTTCAACAGATACTTAATCTGCCAGCAATTTGACCTTGGACTTACAGTCTCTGCAACTGTGGTCCTGAATTTCTGTTTATACATCACCCAGCCTTTGGCATGTTCACAGCTTGATTGGACTAAGGTACCTATGATCATTTCAAATAAACAGACCCTTTCTTTTCCATGGCCCCGCATTTCTCTTGAAGACCATCTTGAGGTTTTGCAGGCTGCATTGGTTTAGTAAGGCTGCCATGAAGAGGCGGCCCAGACATGATGATGCACATAACAGAATTTATGTTGTCATAGTTGTGGAAAACAGAAACCTGATCATGGATCTGGAAGTGGGGCCTGGTTGGAACAGGCGGGCCACTCAGGGTGTGGCCTAGAAGGTGGTGTTCTTTGCCCCTGACTCCTCCCCTCTTTTTCTTCTTTCTGCCTACATGGTATGAGCAAATTTTTATCTACCATGATCACCCATCATGCTGTTTCTGCCTTGGAGCCAGTCAACCACCTGAAACTGTGAGCCAAAACAAACCTCTCTTCCTTTACATGAAGTGTTCATCAAAAATAGTATTTCAAGAAATGCAAAGTCTCAAAATTTCACAGCCCTTAACACAGTTTCAGAATATCTGGGCCTGACCTTAGGACTGAGTTGGAGAAATTGTATTTTCCCATCTCCCTGAACAATTACATTATAGTTGTTAACAATCCAAATAAGTTGGGAAATCTCCACTTCTCCTAGTTGAAGATGTTTTTCCTCAGTAAAGAATCACAGAAAGGAAGTGGAACATTGCAAAAGACTTCATCTAATAGCCCCTATTCTCTAAACCAGAAGTCCACCGACCGGGATACATACAGCCCTGGGGACACCCGAAGACCTTCCTAGGGAAAATCAGGAAAGAATAATTTTAAGGGAATTAATTCTACTCCTCAACTTTCTTCTGTATTCTTTCAAAACTGATCTTCCTGAAAATGCATTTCTGGTCATGCTGATTTCTACCTCCTCACTCAATTCTCTCTTACTCCTCTACAACCTGTTTCTTCCAGTATGGGGATTAAATCGAGGGCCGTGGCCCTAAGCTACATCTCCTACACTAGGATATAGTATGTAGTAGGGGAGTTACTTTTCCCTTTCTCTCTCTCTCTCTCTTTCTCTCTCTCACACACACACACACACACAAACACACACACACATGAGTACTAGATTGAACTCAGGGCTTTTGCATTAAGCTTTTTGGTTTTTGTTTTGAGATAAGACCTTGCTAAGTTACTCAATTGCACAAGCGAGGTTCTATCCTGCCTCAGCATCGCAGAGTCCAGGGGTTATAGGTACATGCCATCACACCAAGGTTCCCACAACCATTTTGCAATTTTCTTTCTGTTTTTGCAGAATAAAGGCACACTTTATTCTGCAAAAACATCTGATATCTTATTAGGGTGCAATAGACCCAGAAAACATCTGAAAAACAAAGGGTCAATTTGAAGTGTCTAGATACTGATACAAAAAATGGCTTCAGTAACCTCACAAGGAATCTGGTTGTAAGTCTGATAGTTTCCAGTCCTTTGCCTTGAACATTATTATGGGAAGAACTAATTAAATTACCAAAACCCCTCTGAAAACTTTTTAGTGATAAATCACTAGGTGATTTTTTTAAATATGTGGCTCTGAAAGAGCACAAAGAATTAAGTGACACTGCTATAACAAAACCCTCACCATTCCCACGTACTTACAGGAATAAGTTTGTTAAGTAAAAGACAGACATGGCATCTACCTTTTAAAAAGCATAATCTATAACATAAAGTAATCAGAGAAAAAGTCATGGCAAATGAGGTATTGAATATACATCATTCAATGCAAGTGATTTTATTCTTACTGTTAATTGGCTAATACTCACCAGGGGGATGCAGAGAAAGCACCCAATTTAAATTCAAATATTTAATATTTTGAAGTCTGAAATTCTCTGGCAAAGAGACAACTTTGGTGGTGGGGTCAACCTTTGTCACTTTTGGATTAAGCAGCCTAAAAACCAGCAAGGTTACTGACAGTATCTTTGCTCCGATGGCTCAGGATGGTTAGAGGAAGTAATAAAGAGGTGCTAGTTCTTTCTTTACTGCACTTCAGTGCGCTGTCACAACAGCAATCCTTCCTTACATTAAAAAAAAGCATAAACCAATATGTCTAAACAAGAAAGTTTCTAAACCTTTGAACAATCCTTCAAAACATGCACTTGGACATCTTTCCTTGTCACGATCAGTAACACTCTCATTCTTCTTTCCTCAAAGAAAATTCACAGTTAAGTGTGACTATCTCTCCTTAGAGCCAAGTGCTTCTCGTGCAGAGGCAGCCAACTTCACGTGGATTCACTGATACTCCTTGGAAGGGACCCAAAGAGCCATGTCATTTTATCCTCATGCATGACGGAGAGGTGTAAAATCCCCATTCCGCCTCTAGGACAAGCGCACAACGCACAGGCTCACACAAACCACAGGGCGGGTGAGAGTCAGCGAGCTGGAGAGACTATCCATGGAAATTTTCCACTCTAAAACAATTTCATTAGAGATGGCAGTGCTGGAAACAGCATTTTATAGTTGACTTCCATCAAATTATGATGCAGCTAGGATTCAAAGTCTCTATTATCTTTGTCAGAAGTTTTTAAGACCATTTTTATTTACTCCAAACTCTGAACAAAGCTAGCACCAGTCCTGGGCAATTTTGCATCAAGTGTTTCATGTTGTAATTAAGTAAGCAAGGAAAACTCTGAGGGAACACTGAGAGAAAACATCAAGACATCACTTACTGATTGGTAGAATTTCAGGGATGTAAAATTTGTTTTATTGTACCACTGCACTTTATTACCACTTTATCCTTAGAAGGTAATAAGTACAAACAGTTTTGATAATGATGGAAAAGCCTTCTCAACTTTAATGAAACCTTTTATTTGCTGCTGAAACTTTTATATCTAAACGGCAACACAGACAAGAAAAATAATCACTACTTTTATTGGAGGGAAAACTTTAACAATTTGAATGATTTTGTTCTGGGGTAAATTTGAAGGCATTTAGATTTATTACATTTATGCTTACTATTTTCATTTATTTTTGATCAATTAAACAAAAAGCAGAGACATATCTATACAACCTCAAAAATATGCTCCGATTATATATCAATGTGCTAGGTAGTTACAAACAGCAATGCACCAAGATGGGTTGGTCTGATCTAGATGAGAATGTACACAAACTTGGGAGCCTGTGTATGTATCCCCAGCTATTGAGTGACAGTGAGGTGCCCAGGGTCTAAAGCTTCCTGGGCTGCTTCTGTCCCAGCCCTGACTCTTTCTAGCTGGGTCTCCTTTAAAAACTTCACAGTGCTCAGCTTCCTTACCCATGAAGATAAGAGTGGCTAGAACCCGTCTCAGGATGCAGGTGGGAAGAGTCAATGAAACACTTTATGGAAAACGTGAGCACAGACCTTGATACACGGTAAGCACTTAGTAAGTACCATGCACAAACATGGGTTTCAAATGGGAGTGAAAGTAGAAGCACCATCCGATGGTATTCATTCAACAATTGTTGAGTTTTACACTATTCTGCACCCTGCCCTAGGTACAAAGGAAACAAAGACTCATAAGATGTAGTGTTCAATCTACAGGAATTTAGTGCTTTGGTGCAAAATATTTGTTGCCACCTTCAATATCTTACTTGAAGAATATCCCAAAGCATATGCTTTCATTAAATCACAAATTTTTCCATTTCCCCATGTGATTGGAACTAATAGAACTTCAGAAAAATTTTGACTTTCAGTGTCTGAAATCTTAATCATGCACAATTTAATAAGCAGCTTCAGGTTTTTCCACGTTTTAAAATAGATGATTAAATGGTCTAATCAGATTCTAACTTAGCCAAAAACTTGAAAAACAGGAAGACAACCATGACTGACACGTTCATTTTCCCAAATGCAGACATACTGCAAACAGCAGCTGCAGAAAAATAGTTCTATTTACATCCCATATGACCCATAGCCAACCAAAATTGCGCATGAATTCAGCTTTGAAACACTGACATGCCTAACCTAAATTCAATTTAAAATAAAATATGAATCTCACTTAGCCATCGCTTCATCATTTTCCAGAAAGTTCTGAAACTGTCTTCCAACATGGCACTTGACAGGGGCTTAGTTTTTTCAAACATTTTCATTTATGTCCTTGCTTTGGGAGAACTCATTAGAAAGCAAAATCTTCATGTTTGACTACGCGTCTCAAGAACAACTAATGCGGTAAATCAGACATCACAAACTTCAAATGGTCTTAAACACGTGGTCCCCTCTGCTAATTTGCTGCTCTTGAAAATGTGCCCTAAATGCTATTAAAAAGGAAAGCATTTTCAAGTGAGTTGTAAGATCAACTAGGATATTTCTCTGCTTACTTGATGTATCATAATAAAAACCCATGTCCTATGCATTACTTTGCTTAATTCAGAAGGAAATTGGATATTCTCCCTTCCAGTAAAAGAATGAAGAGGTTTTTTTTCTTTCCTTTTCATCGGGAGAGGGCAATAACCAATAATGACAGTGCCAAGACAGGTCTTGGGAGGCGTCCGTGTCCCAAGAGGACAGTAGGTAAGATCTTGGTAAACACATAGACACTCCATTCTCTCCTTCTGCTTTTCTGCTGTGTCATATGACTTTGTTTAGTTCAAATCCTTCTAAAAGCCCTCTGTGAGCCTTTGGGTATGGGGAAGATGAAAATTCAGACACAGGGGCCTCCTGGCCAGCCAGCAGGCCTCCCTCCTACCTGGACCATCCTGCGCAGCGAGCTGGCCCGGGGCTCATCCGGCTTCCCCTGCCAAGCAGTGCGTGTTTTGGAAACCGCTAGTTCTATACTGGAACACATATGTTCCCCTCCATAGGATCTGCTTCCTTCACAGCTAAGGTCTGTGCTTAACGTATGCATTTTTCACTCCTTTTTTTTTTTTTTTTTAATCTTTCCAAGCTGAACATTTCCAAAGGGACAAACGACAGTGGAAGTTAAGGATGAGGAGGAAGGAGGTAGAATGCCTCGGATTTCTGCCATCTTCGCTGCAACCCTGAATCCTCTTTATTTCTTTGATTTGAGCCCCAGCCACCCCCCACCCCCCCCCGCTCTCCCCCGCCCTCCCCTGCCCTCTGCAGCAGGAGGTGGAGGAGGGGCCGCTGGCTGCAGCTCCGTGTGGCAGAGCAGCAGTTGTCACTTACCCAGCGGGGTGAGAAAGGCTCATTTTTGCAGGATCCTGCTGGACCCGCGGCAGGTGCGGAGCAGCCCGGGTGCGCGCTGCGCTGGCTTTGGCTGTGCGCGCCCTGCTCGCCCCGGCGTCTCCACCGCCGCTGCCGGTTGCTAAGGGAGGAGGTGCCGGCGCAGAGGCACCGCTGGAACCGAGCCCGGGAAGCCGCAAAAGGAAGCCAACTTCCACCAGTTTTTCTGGGCCGCAGCGTGGGAGGAGACCCAAACCGGGTCCCTGTGTGTTGCTCTGGGGGGCAGGTTCCCCAGGCACCTGTAATGTGCAAACACAAACACACGCGCGGAGCACACACACACGCACACGCACACGGAGCAAGGCCTGTGCGCTTCCTGCCGGGCCCAAGGGAAGGAAGGACTCATGGTACCTGCAGGGACAGGGACAGCGAAATGCCTTGGTTCCCACTTCTAAAATAGACGCCAACAGCATGTTCAAGAGACGGAAAAGGGGTTCCTTTCTCAACATGGTTTTGAATTTATTTCTGCACCCGAAGGCCTGACCATACGTTCCCTTCCTGCTTGGAGATGCCCCATCCTTGCTCCTAGCAGAGGTCTCTGCTGGCCAGAGACGGAAGATTCGCAGTTGCACAGGAAAGGGGACTGGGACAGAGTATAGGTTGGGACCCAAGACTGGAGCAGGGCTTAGAGGGAGGAGCCTGGAAGTCATCAGAAGGCCTTGGTAGGCTGGGCGGACTTCAGCACTGGGTTCGCTGACCTGCTCCTGCTGTCAGGCCTTGTGCTAGCTGACTTGAACCCTGGTTTCACCGATACAGTGGATACTACCTGGGTGACTGTGCTCTCTGTGGGTCTCTGTTGTAGTTCACACACCATCACCCACACCCATGCCACCTTTTTAATGTTGTTCTGCTTTTCTGAGTGTCATGAAGGCCACCTGGGCATGGCAGGGTCCCATTTCCTTAGCATGACATGCAAGTGTCCTCTATCAGCTTTTCACCTGGACCACTTTCTCCCCTCCACCCCCTGGAACACTAGCACAATCCAGCTCTCGCACTGTCCCTCTCCTGGAAATATAATACCACTCTTGACACCTGGCAAATGTCTGCTTATTTTTCAACACTCAGCTCGGACCCTGTCTGCCTTGATATCTTCCAATCAGCGTGAGATCCCTGCCAGGGCTGGCCTTGGCTTGTGCACCCACTGGCTTGAACAAACATCTGTCTTACACTCACCCATCTGGACTGCACTTGTCTGTGCAAGGAGCTGCCTTTGAACCACTCAGATGCGAATCTCTCTGTTTCGTACATTGATTGTGTTTTTCTATGTTTTCAGAAACAAGCAGCAATTCAACAAATGTTTGGAGCAAAAAATGAAGGGAAAGAAATGTCTTCTAAGTGGCAGGATTTTTATTGAGTACTTAGTAAATGCTGCTCTCAGCCTTTTATGGGGCACTTACTTACTGTCCCTTATCTCATTTAATCCTCCTCTCCACTCCCTGAAATAGGATTTCTCCTCCATTTCATAGCTATCCTAACTGAGACACAGAAAAGTTCATTATTTTGCCTGAAGTCTATAAGTGGAAGACTTGGGATACAAACCCTGTACTATCTGAGTCCAGAAACGGTAATAATTTTAACAATTGTAATAAGATTTTTTTTCCTCCACAAACGCCTGTAAGTTGCTACTGAAGTCAGATTTTCTATACCAAGAGACACATGAAGAGGTGAGAGGGAATAAAAAAAAAGAAGGAAAAAAAGAAGATGCTAACTCAGTATCTCAGCTCTTGAGATGGAAGGATTCAAAGCTGCTGTGGGAACCAGATGGCTGGAACTAGAGAGAGGCAGAAGTCGTCGTTTTCCCCATATGTTTACTCTCCATACTGGACCGTGGGACCCTTTGAGGCTGCCCTTAATGCTCACAATAATTAGGTTTCACCCAGATAAAAATTGGAGGGAAGGGGAAGGATGAGAGACATTTATTTTCCCCAGGTGCTGTCAGTCCCTCAGTCTCCCAGCCCACCTCTTATGGAAGTACTACTTATTCCATATTAATTCATTTTTTTTCAAATAGAAAATGGTATTTTCTCACTGCTAGAATGAGAAAGAAATTTCCAATACACTATTTAGATACTTAGGATTCTGTAGAAATGATTCCCCGGCACTCTACAGACAGTGAGCTACCCTCCACAGCATGTATTAATTCATAAATGGGGTTTGAGTTCTCCACCCCTGCGAGCTGCACAATTTCACATCCCTGATGAAAACTGCAAGGAAGCTACTAATTTTCACTTCTGAAAATGCTCGCTGTGAAAAGGCATTGGGAATTTAGCCAGAAGGAATTTTTATGTTAATTTCTAGTATGGAGAAAGGAACAGGGAATAAAGCAAAAGAAAAAAAATAAAGTAAAATAAAATAAATTAAACTGTTTCAAGACCAAATAGTCACTGGAGTTATTTGCATTTTCTCTCAGGAAAATAAGCACCCAGATGTTTGCAGCAGTGTCATAAATTCCTAAAAAGATTTCTGTTTTGTAGAAAGACCTTTGGGGGTAGGAATTGGGGGTCAGAAGATGGAGAGACGCAGAAAGAAGAAAGAGGTAAAGCAGGACTATAGTTAACCTGTTGGTTGGCTTTCCTCTTGGGGTGCAGTGGAGCTACACCAGGGAAACACAGATCTGAACTATCAGTGATTATGATTTAGATGGGGGTGGGTAGCCTATGGTTCTCACTCAGTGCAGCCCAGTGCTGGTCTTGTTACAGTCTATAAGCAAGAATTGTTGCTACATTCACAAATGCTTCAGAAAAATAATCAGAAGGATGACAGCATACAATAGATGAAAACTATTCAAGATTCACACTTCAAAGTCCAGGAATAAAGCTTCACTGGAATGACATCACACTTACCTGTGTGCAAATCACTAATTAGTGTTGCAATTATTTACTCTTCTCTGGCCCAGAAGGAAAGTTGAGGAGCTACTGCAGTGATCTCATGGCCCCCAAACCCAAAATGTTTTTATCTTGTCCCTTTACAGAAAAAGTTTGCAGACTTTCAGCCCATTTCATCTCCAGAACCATGGAGGTGATTTATCTGCAGGGACTCAAAGAACAGGTGCCACAGTTGCCACCCTTGCACCTGTCACAGTGCCTCTCCCTGAGAAGATCCTGAGTAAGCAAAAGAAGGAAGGAAGGAACTAGACTGGAGAAATAAGTTTATCTTCCTTGTGAAAGAAAAAAATGAAGTAGCCAGAACTTTCTTTCACATATAACCAAAGTGTTTGGGTGGAGGTCTTTGAGAAAGCTGCTACTCCCATCATAGGCTCAAAGAACCAGGGTCCTGAGGGCATATTAATTTGATGTGCCCCAGGCTTTGCTACTTTTATACACACTGTATAAGACCCCAGTGGGAGTGGCTAGTACAGGCATTTCTTCGGGACATGCTCGATGGTGATGATGGCTAAGTCTTACAAGAGAGCTTCGGAACATCCTGCATCCTCCAAGCTAGTTTTGTGTGCTCAAAGATGTAGCATGGAGAACCTGTGGTCATGTAGACATGCAGTCAAGTTACAAGGATTTAACTCCAAACCATTGAAAGAATGAACTTACTGCCCTGAAATTGTTTCCCAGATGTTCTGGTCTGATTTCCTCCAAATGTATATGTTGAAACTTTTAATCACTACTATGGCAGTGTTAAATGGTACTATGGTAGTGATTAAATCACGAGGGGAAGCTCAAGGAATGGGTACACTCCCTTCCCTGCCTACTGTCACACCTGGATGGTGCATGTGGCACCTCCAAGGGATGCAACAACATGGTACCATGTTGGAAGCAGAGGGCAGCACAAGTCAGACACTTGAGCTTGGACTTCTCCCCCTCTGAACTCCTGCATTCTGGTTGAAAGATTGTGTCAACTTGCAAAGTTTAGAAGTTTAATTGAGAGACTCAGCCAGAACCAGGATCCTTACTTTGTAGACATTCTCATCCTGTGCAAGAGGAATGCAAGGAGATTTTGTGAGTGCTACACCTGCCCTGCAGAAGGTGAGAGTGGCCTGTGTACAATATAAGGGAGGAAAAGAGGCTCACTCTTCACTCTTTTGCTCTGGCTGCTGCCTTGAAGTGTTGCCCCTGTGCCATGCCGCTCTGCTTCGCAGCCAGCTGGTTATGAACTGAAACCTCAAAAATCGGTAAGCTAAATCAATCTTTCCTTCCTTAATTTTGGATGTCAGGTATTTTGTCTCAGCAATGAGGGAAAAGTAACCAAGACACTGTGAAAATGTTTGCATTGTTTAAAAATTTGCCCAGTCCACGGTTTGGTTGGTTGGTTGGTTGGTTGGTTGGTTGGTTGGTTGGTTGGTTGGTTGGTTGGTTGGTTGGTTGGTTGGTTGGTTGGTTGGTTGGTTGGTTGGTTGGTTGGTTGGTTGGTTGGTTGGTTGGTTGGTTGGTTGTTTGGTTGGTTGGTTGGTTGGTTGGTTGGTTGGTTGGTTGGTTGTTTGGTTTGAAATACTGAACATGGAACACAGGAACTGCTCCACCCCAAGCTACAACCCAGCCCTTTTTTTTTTAAGTTTGAGAAAACATCTTGTAAATTGCTCAGACCAGTCTCAAACTTGATATTCTCTTGGCTCAGCCTCCCAAAGAGCTGGGATTACAGGTTGTGGTATTTCACTATATCACTGCCAAGACCTGAGCCTTCCCTAAACATCCAATTCCAATGAGCTATCCCATAAGCATGGCATGAGATATAAGAAATATATCTCATAGAGTGACAAACTGCAAGGGACATTCCTAATTTAGAGTTCTGAGTGTCCCAGAGAGTCAAGGTTTCTCCATCTTTCCATCCCTCTTCCTTAGTTGGATCAAATCTGCAAACAAATCAGCAGGAATGCTCATGGTCAATGGACTTATTCAGCTCCCATGCAAAATCAGTGGTATTTGCTAACCTGAGATCTCAGAGATTATCACGATTCCTGCCTCCTCTCAAAGTTGAAGTCTCTTAGCCATAAGGATAACAGACAATAAATGACAAAACAAAATGCTGTGATGGAAACAGGCCTTCCTGTCCCTCCTGCCCCCACCATTCCCAGCTATGTGCCTCCTGCTCATGATGGTAAACAGCACTTCTCACTGGTCGTATTAGTAGTCCCTCTAGACTTGTGTGATGGTTAACTTTTGGTGTGAGAGTGAATGCGTTAAGGCATGTCTAGATGAGAGGTGAAACACTCTCTCTGGTCCTTCCATTTCCAGGCAATTTTGGCATGTGAAAACCACCTTTAAATGGGTGGGTACCTTCACATAGGCTGGGGTCCCAGGAGGCAAATGAAAATGTAAAAGAAGGAGGATCCCAAGCTCTTGCTTTTCTGGAGTCAGATGTTCTTCTCTTGCATTTGGGCTTCAGAGTGCCCTGGGGTTCAGATTGTAGGACCTCTAGCTGGCCTCTTGCCTCAGTAAGAAAACTGCATGTCAGTTTCTCTCTTTCTGAAGCCTCTGAATTGGAACTGAGCCCCATTACCAGTTTATCTGATTATTCAGCTAGCAGACAGCCTGCTCTGGGACTTCTCAGTCTCCATAATCCCAGGAATGAATTCTTCTAATAAATAAACCCTTTTCCTTTGAAATTTTTTCAGTTGCAGGTACTGGGTGGTAACAAAAGAAAATGTACTAAACCTAAACCATTTCAAAACCTTGATTATTTCCAACTATCTTGTCCCAGGATTCTATACCAGAAGAGGGAAGAGATGGAAAAAACAAGAATAAGAGAGAAACAGAGCCTGCTAGAGAGTCATAACTACTAGGAAATGTGTAAGAAAAGTAATAAATACAGCTTGTTAAGGTGTAGATTGAGAATGACCCCTAGAACTCTCCTGCAGCAGGGGTGAGGTTTGGAAGGTGACTGCAACATCGGAGGCTATAACCGTCTTGCTATTAGAGGGTGAGGCCTAGTTAGAGGTCACACAGTGGGGCGTGACCTGAAAGGTATATCCCTGCTTCACTCCTCCTTCTGTCTCTGCTTTCTGGCTGCTATGATGTGAAAAGCTTTCCTCTTCCCTGGCCCTTCTACCACATTATTTCTGCCTGGGAGCCAGGCCACCATGAACCCTAACCATGGGCCACAATAAACCTCCCCTCCTTTAACCTGCGGCTGTCCAGTATTGTGTCTCAGCAACAAGAAAAGCGATACGACACAGCCTCTGCCCCCCGCCCAAAAATTTATCTAGAGGAATTCAGAAGTCCAAACTCAGGTACTAGGCCGTGGGGAAGTTGGCTGAGGAGATGAGAATGGGCTAAGAGGCAAGTGTTACCCAAGTGCAAAGATTGTTTTCTAAGTCTTTCCAGCTGAGAGTGGGCTCAGCTGGTGACTGCAGACCCTGGTCTGACCTCTGCTGTCCCTACATTAATGGAGGTTGTGATCTGGACAGAAATAGAGGAGAGTGCTAAAAGGAGAAGAGGCAGGACAAGACTTGATGAAGAAGATGCAGTGCAAACAGGGCTCAGGAGGATCCTGCTGCTGCTGTAGGGTCACCACCCCCCGAGTGTGTATTGTCTGCACGACTCAGGCCAGGTGTGCAGATACTGTATTATTCATGTGAATGTCCCATTCGTGTCGTATCCTCCTCTCCCAGGGCAAGTTCATGCTCCTCAGTGCAAAACAAACCTCCAGGAATTTAGGGAGTACTTCATAAGCATTTGCTGAGTAAATTCCAGGAGCATAGTCCATATTTTCCTTGGAGGAGAACATGTGAAGAATATGATACGTAACAGTCATGAATAAATATTTCCCCTGCTCTGGACCTGCCCACACATCAGTGCATTTGTTAGATGTCAGGGTGCTCAATGTGTAGCTAATTGCCCACTATTGGGCAAAAAATGCCTTCAAAGCCACAAACACTGAATTTTGGGGAGAGAAGCAGAGTAGCACTGTACCAGTGGCACAGGCTGCGGTGGAAGGTGGGGTTTGCTTACTTGATCCAGTGTTTCAGAAGCAGCCCCAGAGACTTGGCACTACAGTTCACTGTTGGAGGCACCCTCAGAGGACTTGCATGGGGTACAAAGAATTAAGGTTCTACCTGCTCATGACAGAGGTTTACTGTGTCCAGTGCTTCACGCCTGAATCCTCACAGCTAGCAAGTGAGTATTATTTTCATCCTCGTTTTATGCATGACGAAGCCAAGGCTCCCACAGGTTACACACCAGCTAGTAAGGGGCACCACTGAAATTCACATACTGAGTTCTCTGGGATTCCAGGACCCACACTCGAACACTTTGCTGTATCCCTTCCCACCTCTGAGAGACAAGAAGGCCTAAGAACACAAGAAGGGGGCAGTGACAGTAAGGTCACCTGCCTTACATGTGTCTCAGATGCACCCTTCATTCTCCTCCTAAGGCTCCTCCTTCCCAGCAGTTCAACCATCTCCTGACGAGATACCAAAGAGCAGGACTTTCTTCCTCAGTTAAAAAAGCAAACAAACGAACAAACAAAACCATTTATCTGCTGACAGGGGAAGTAGAATATTCCACTCACTCTCACCTCCAGAGCACCCATCTCTATTTTTTAATGGGATCATTTGGTTTAAGCAGTACCGAATGTGCTTCTTTCTTGTAAGCAACACAGCGAAGGTATTCCAGCACTCTGCTGTCGTCAACTCCGGGCAATTATCCTGTTCAACTGCAAGGCAAGAAGGCGCTGGGAGCTCTTGAACTACAGGGAGAGAAGATCATTTCTATTGCTTAAACTTAGATTAGAAGATTCACTGCCTGGAGAAGACTGACTGGGATTGTTCATCTCAGGTAGATGACACTCGAGCTTATAAAACATCCTCTGGACTCTAATATTTTAAAATACTATAACATGGCTTTATTGCTTCCCCATTCATATTGTAATTCACACTGTAGCTTAAGGAGGTGCTACCTTGTAGGAACCTTGAGAAATAGATTAGATGAAAATACATTTTTAGTATTGAGAAGCTTAGATTTATGTTAATAAGCACCTCTAATGGAGTTTTCTCATAGGGCTTAAATATTCTCCCAACAAGCATGCTTTTACTAGTAATTATTTAGCTAGTGTTATCATCCTGGTGGCCCAAAGGGTTTTAAAAAATGTTGTCACTACTGAAGTGATCTCAAAATCTGAATTATGAGAGTTTCTTGTTATAATAAAAGATATGAATCCAATAGACATTGCAGAATAGACATCAAAGAAAACACCAATGGGAAGATAGAATTGTTCACTTGGAATTAAAGAGGTTGTGTTAGCCATTCTCGTGTCAATAAAATAAATACCTGAAGTAATCAACTTTCAAAGCAAAATGCTTATTTTAAGCATCATTCTGTCAGTCAGTCCATGGTCAGTTGGTCCCTTGTTTTTTGGCCTGGAATAAGGCAGCACACCAGGTGGGGAGCAGGTGGTTGAGAAAAGTATTCATCTTGTGGCTGGAAGTGAAGGAAGGAAGAGGAAGGGGTGAGCTTCTCTATGCTCTTCTGGGACTTTTCCCAGTAACCTAAAGGCTCCTAACTAGGCCCAACTCTTACAGTTCTGTCACCTCCAAATACAACCAAGCTGGGGACTGAATCTGGGGACATTCCAGAACCAAGAGAGTACCCACTGGTCAACTGCAGTAAAACCCAAAGCAGTGACATCTGTCACTAGATAGGCAGATTAAAGCAGCAATACTGCAGTCCTGCATCTTTAGTAATTTGACTGGAAACAAGAATCTGAGGATCTTTTTAGATGCGGACAGTTTTATAATACAATTCTGTTAGTTAATCCAAGACCAGAAGTGTTAATTGCTTTTGCATCTTTGCCAGAAATCACTTGTCTGTTACATGGGTATTTATTTGCCAACTTTCTATTGGTACTTTGGTGATTTGTCTATCTTGATATCAGTGCTGTTTTGTTATGATTGGTGTAACTTTGTGATAAGTCAGATTATTCCCTTATCAAAATTGTTTAGACTATTCTTGGCCTTTTCTATTTTTACAGAAATATAAGAATCCAAATGTTAATCTCTATGAAAAATGATGTTGGCAGTTTGATAAGGGATTGTGTTTTATGATCTTTATTATTTTCTTTTATTCGTTTTTGGTTTTATTCTGTCTTTTACTTTTAATTTCTCAAGGAAAAATATGAGGATATTTCATAACTTTCTTCTTTTCTAATAAATGTAGTTGGTGTTAAAAAAAAAAAAAAAGATCAAAAGTGTGAGAGTTTAGGTCAGAGAGGTGGTGAAGAGAGTTTGCCAGGTAGGGGGATCTGTGTTTTAGACTCACCACAAACGAAGAAAAATAATAATGTAAGCTTTCTCCCTTCCTCAAAATTTCTTTTTTAAGTGTTTTTAGCTTGGAAAGGGCCACATCAGATTCCACTTTTTATGGAGGAAGAGGAATCATGATCTCTGCACCTGCATGAGGCTGTGGCTCCTCTCCGGAGCAAATGGTCAGACAGGGCAATGGGAGATATGCTCTGACAAGTCCAAGTTCTACCACATTGGAAACAAAAGCCAGAATGTCACAGAAATCCTTTCCCCAATGGGATCTGTAGTCACATGCACAGAGACCAGAGCTATTTCCTAAACTGTAAGCCAAAGTAGGGGGAGAGGAAACCAAGTGGTTCACATTGGAGTATGCTATGGTCTGGAGAAATATTTAATAAGCAGGAAAGGGAGTATAGAGCTAAATCACAATTTCATTGGTTTAAAAGACAAATAAATAACAAAGAGGCATAGTCTCTCAAAGCACATAGTCTTAATTATCCATAATCACAGAGACGTCCCACGTACACTTCCATTTTGCTCGCATCCCACCCCCACACTTGAGACTTGATAGGCAAGTGATGTTATAAACCCTAAAATTCCTTTGTCTGATATGCCAAAGACCACATGTTGCAAAGAATTCATTAAACTGGAGACCTGGGTTTTAATTGAGTTTTGTCACTGCAAAGATGGAACCACTTTGCGTCACCTCTTCTCCCTTGATGTTAGCTAAGCATCACCATGTGACTTGCTACAGTCAAAGAAATATGAATGAAAAGTGATGTGTGACAATTTGAAGGGAAATGTTTTAAGAGTTCATGCAGGAATTCTTCAACTTTCTTTTCCATGCACAACAACTAACCATTTCAGATACTGGGGTTTCCCCAGCTCACCTCCTATGGAACTTGATGTGCAGCAGAGCCCCCCAACACCTCCAACCAAAACCATGGTAGATCAGAGTGAGTGTGTATGGGAGCAAACTTTCTGGTTTTTGATTAAGGCCACTGGGATTTGGAGATGGTTGTTAATCACAGCAAAATTGGTGTATGGTGATGAACATCATACTGTGTTTTAGTTACCTGACTTTAGTAAATCTACTTACATTCCTTAACCCTCTGTCCTCACATAGAAAAGAAGGAAGCCTTGGCATGCGATAACATCCAAAATAAAGGTAATTTTCTCATTCTCGTAGTAATAGCTGTGCTTTATTAGGTACCCATATTGTTCTAGTCACATTAGAGCATCTCTCATCCACCCATTAGCCTTAGAAGGTAGGTAGTAAGATCCTTTTTTTACCAGTGAAACCCATTCTAAGATAGGTTTACCAGATTAGTTAAGGTCAACCATCGTATAGATAGATGAAACAAATATTTCTGGTTCAAAGCTCTAGCTTTTTCTGTCACAAAAGGAAAGTAGCTAATTCTCTGCAAAGTGAGAAATGACTTAGGATATGTTAGTAGTCACAACAAAAGTCTTAACATTAGAGAAACAAATAAAAATAAAATAAGCCATTTCAAATTTTACATCATTATATTCTTCAATACGGGATCTCTCTCATTAACAGATTTGGTTTCAGTGATTCTAGCTAATGTCTTACCCAGCAATGCCCAATGTGAGGTCGCCAACTCCCAAAGACTTATTAAAGAAATAATAAGGGTTTTCAAGCAAGTCTTAGGATTTTTACAGATCTGGAAAAAAAATATATTTATAGAGAGCAAAATGACTAAAGCTAAATAAAAATAAATTTTCTTTCTTCCTTTTCTCTCACAGTAGGTCATCTCATTATAGCTTTCTCATAGGAAAACATTATCTGTTACCATTTCTAAATAAAATACAATCTTTTCCATCGTGTTAATGATAATTTTAAAATCATATTATGCAAACCCCCAAATCTCAAATTTTGTCCAAGACAAGCCTAATTATGTTTCTCCAGTTTTTGAGAACTTAGGTCCTGATAACTCAGTTCATCCCTAGGGTCCCAAGAGGTACCTCAAAACATCAAGAAACGAGAGTGGTGACCAAGAGAAGATAATGCCTCAGGCAGGGCTAGCAGAGACCACAGAGGAGGGAAGGCAGAGAAGCCTCCTCCTCTGGAGTCCACTGGACAAAGAGATGAAATGGGAGTGACAGCATCAGAGTAACCTAGTTATTTAGGAGGACGTAGACAAGACACCTAGAATTTGGAGGAGGATATATCTCA